>KK118339.1:304556-319063 GCA_000611955.2 Stegodyphus mimosarum | reverse complement strand
TTTTTTTTTTTTTTTTCTTTTTTTTTTTTTCCTTTTTTTTTTTTTTTTTTTTTTTTGAGACGCAAAGAATCTGAATCATGCTTGTGGATTACCATCGTCATCCCATGACAAATAGAGTAATTTAATCTCGAGCGTTGTTAAAACAATTTTAAAAGTGGATGAAAATACAAATAGAAAATATGAGGAGAATTTGTAAAATATCACCTGTTCGATTTGATTTACAGAACATCTTAAAGTTGCAATTTTTAAAATGTAATACAATGCTACAAATTTAATATTAGAAGCGAACTTTCAAAAACACATTCTTTGAACATCTCGAGGGAATGCGTGGATTTCTGTTAATATATAAAATCTTGCTCTGGTAAATAAAATTCTTAAAAATGATCTTTTCTTGGAAACCGACGGAGGAAAAAAATGGATTGAATCTAAAAATACTCTCTGGTAAATGTTGTCACTGAGCGAAACATAAGACATTAAAGTTATCTTCGATGCGCTTTGCACGCAGCCAATTCTCAGAATGTTGCCATTCGAAAAAGCTTAAAATCATTAATTTATCTTTCAATTTTAATCATACTGTTACCAATTAACAAGCTGGACAACTTAAAAGCATACTTCATAGCATAAGTCTTTGTTTTCCTATTTTAATAATGGTTTAGTTTATTATGGCAAAGCACACTAGGGCAGTCTGCCTAAGGGGAGGGATGCCTTCGTGGAAGGCTTTGTGAGAGAAACTGGCTCGTAAACACGTTACACATGGGGAAAGCCACGAAACCACCCTTGCAGTTAGCCCGTTCACCTGGATTCGAAACCAAATCGTAACTATCAGCGTTTAGCGATTTTACCGCTCGGACGCCGGTCGGCATTTTTTTTTAAATAATATCTTTAACTGATTCGTGAATTAATATACGTTTAATTTACTACAAATCTAATTGCTAATTTTTTGTAAATATTTGAAACTTTACTGTAATTAATAAGAATGTTAGTAAAATTATATGTTAACGTAACTCGCACTGAGTCATTCGTGTTTTAAAATAAAAAAAATTTACTGTTAAACATTGAAATTTAAAAATGCAAGTCACTGCAATGTGAAGTCTTCAAATTGAAATAATATCTCTTTTTTTATTTTTCATTTTTTATTTGTCTATCATATAATTCCGTAAATGGTTTCTCTAAATTTGTTTTTGTTTCTTGATCGAGTGTACAAGTGTAAATCTTAGTAGCAGATATCAGTTTATTGACAAACATGTAATTAACCCGTTTTATATCACTGCCTACTTGATTTACCTTCCTACTCAACTGAGGTTCGTTGGGATCGAGTGACTGATCCCTGCTCGATAAGGAAACGGCTGCTTAGATTCAGAACACGTGTTACCACGCAGGTACTTTAAAAGTACGATTCCGAGATTCGATTCAAATCCATTTCATTCGAGAAAAACTGTGCTTCATATTTAACAAGTATATCCAGTCTTAAAATTAGTTCGCGTAAGAGTTAGCTGACTTTCGTTCGCATTGTTAAGTTGCCAGCACCTAGATTATACTTTAAAATATTGTTTCCAACTGGGACGCTGGCTATTACCTAAACCCATTAGTGATTATAACGCAGATAATGGCTGGTGCTCAGCTTTTATGTCTGTGTGTGAAAAGCATTAATATTTCATACTTAATATTATTTGAGAAACCTTGGCTAAAGTTTTATATAACAAGTTACAAGTTGTTGAACCTTTCAAATCGTCTGAGATAAAAAAAAAGATCCAGAATATTATACTTTGTAATGGCATTTCGAAACATCATATGTTTATATCCTTATGTTCAAATTTAACATGAAAATTAGCGAATGCAAAATGCAGCAAATCTCCTCTAAGACGATTCCAATTCGACGATTCCCCAATTCCAGGCGATTTTAGTTTTCTGTGGGAGAAATAGGTGATATTCACTACGAATGTATACACCACTCTAGTATTTCGCCCCTCCCTTTTTTTTACTAATTTTATGGTAGGAAAATCTAGAGATAGGAAAATTACTCCAGTAATATAATTTCCGAAAGACGCGGTTAGAGTAAGAACCAAACAAATTAAAAATCTCCATGTTTAAACTACCGATAACTATACAATATTATTTATTTAAAGGAAACTAGTAAGAATACGTATAACAACATATTACATATTTTGCAGAATACATCTAACAACATATTAACATTTCAGTATTTAATTCGAATTTTTGTATATATGTAAATAATTTTTGTTACGTTTAAAATTGTATGAACTTTTGTATAAAAAGTCGAAGTTCTGACGGAAGTCTGAAAGTCGAAGTTCTGACGAAAGTCTGAAAGTCGAAGTTCTGACGGAAAAGTAAGGTTACAGGGTAAGTCTATTTAATAACCTATCACGCTAATCTGGTAAATGGCTAAATTGGTAAAATATTGCCAAGCTGGCGAAGGTTTTGGCGACTAATTTTTGTCGTTCAATTTGGTGAGAAATCTCGAAAAGTTGCCAAACTCGGCAACCATTTGGCGACATTTCGGTCCTATATAGCTAGTTGACACTGTTAATTGAATAATTGTATTTGATTCTGATATGTAACTATAAACGTATCAGGCCCTTATGTATAACTTTAACCGTACATGCTTTCAAGTAATTTCGAGAAATGGAAGGTGCTAGAGATTTCTGGGCGACTGGGGTAAAACTATGTAACACCCTCAGTTTTCTCAGTTCAAAATCAACTACGGAGTGTTGAGATATCTCCATGTTAGCTTCGCTCTTTAGATGCGCTTTTCATTGCGTTGTGTTTAATGTTCTTAGCAGTTTGAAGTGTAACTTCTGATTTTGTTTTTTGATACTGAGATGAGCTGTACAAGTATTTTTATGGAAAGTTCCAGAACGGTAAAGTGTTTCTTTTGATAAAATAAATTCTATCAAGCTATCAACGGTTCTGTGTGCATTCAACCTATTACAAACCCTTGTGCACGCAACTATAGCTTTATTTCTATTCCCTTTTATCTTGAATCGTGTCCGCTTTTATTGTTATCCATTGCCACTTCCTTCGGTTCAAATCATTTAATGGTGCTCAATGTGTATGTGTATGTGCAGTACAATCATTTAACGGCGCTGAATGTTGTATGTGTCGTCTGCTACAGCTTGTAAGTGGTCGTTATCATCACCATTGTCACTTTCTTCATCAATGTTCAATCTATTCTATCACTCGCAATTATCTTCAGAACCAATCAAAAGCATTATATATCTCGGTTTTCTTGAAACCCTTCACTATTAATGTTTCATCAATCAGACCCCATGCATCCAGAATCTACCACCAAATCAATTACCAACACGTAAACAATCACTTAGTGGACAGGTTTATTTTTAAACTATAGGGAAGCTGGCTTTCTGAACGTCTTGACGAAGGAGAAAATTACGTGAATACTTACTAATATATTTTAAAAACCTTGTGCTATAAAGCTAAGGCGAGAAAAAATCGTTAATAAGGTATCTAAGTTGTCAAAATACTGGTCATTTTAAAGGTGATCGTCTATAGAGATCTTTCAACGAGAGAGTGTATTGTATGTACACCAGCTTTGATAACTAATAAGTACTAACATATCAATCAATGTGGCTAAAGAAAAACAATCGTCCTAAATTTGGCATTTCATTTTAAACTTAATAAAATATTTCCGGGAATAGTACGTGCTCCATTCCATCATTTCGAGAATTTTTGGTTAACTGTGGCAAGAGAAAAATTAAAAGATACAGTTGAAAAGCAAAATATAATTAAAGTAGAAGTTTCATTAACACTTGATTTTCAGAGATTTCTTTTTTTCAAGAGATTTCTTTTCTATTTTCCAAAGCTCTCTTAATTTAATTTTTATGTAAAGGAAAATTCTTCTCAAATTCATACCTAGTATGAAGTATTTAAGGTTTGAATCACGAATATTTTGAGGCAAAAGTATGTTATTCTTTTGTTGGATGTAGAAGATAATACGCAAAAGGCGATATCAAAAAATTTTCAGACTAGCTCTGTTTACCCGCTGGAGCCGTAGACGCAAGCTTCGTCACCGGTAATGATTCTTGACATGAAGGACAGGTCATCTATGGCACGCTGACGGAATTCTTGTCAGACTTCGACGCAGTGTTTCTTCTGTTCCTGGGTTAGCAGCCTGAGAACGAATTAACAGCAACACGGCGCGTCGACAATAATAGCAATGTTGTGGACGATCGTCATGCACAAGTTGCCGAATGGTTTCGATGTTTTCGGGTATTGTGTTGATGGAAGGTCATCTTGATCTATCGTCGTCTTCCAGTGCGCACGTACCATTAAAACCACTCGAACGACTTCATTGCAGCATCGCCGTATTCTTAATGAGAGATCTATGGCGGATTTTCCCAGTTTTACACAGAATTTCACGTTCGTTGGTTGTTCTAACTTGCTGCCCATGATGAAATCTAAGATGTGGTTACGCACGTGGCCACAATAGCACCAACTACACAGCTCCAGATCTACACAAGACGATGTCTTTTGGCAAACTGAATAATGAAGGTCAGTACTATCTGTGTCTGTGCAAGTAGCCTTGTGTTGCTGTTTGTTGGCGTGATACAGTCTCGAAACGTTTTGATACCACTTCGTATGCCATTGTTTTATCAGAAACTCTACCGACTAAATTAAGCGAAATTAGTTATGAACTGCGTCATTTTCAGTTGAAAGCTGCTAAATTTACATAACAGTTAGTGTCATTGAAGATCAAATTTTGCGTAAACAGAGTTCGTCATTGAAAATTACACTTAGTATCTTTTGTATCCAATTTTAAATCATTATACACGTTTTGCTTTGCGTGCGGTGACATAACTGATCTTGTACATGCGTTTCCCACTTTTGGATATTCTACATTAGATAATCCATTCTTTCCATGCTTTTAAGTAATAACCAAAATATTAATTTAATTTATAACTAGAATTTGCAACTAGAATTCAATGTCTAATTTACTCTTTTAATCTCTTTCGTCACATTTATAATTTTATTTCGTGATGAATTTCTGTGTACACTAATTTTATTTTTCTCATGCATTTTTAAATGACACTTACCGCTTTATTCAAGTTTTTCTGTGATAAAAGTACTTTTGAAATCTAAACAGAGATTGAATATAAATTTGAACAATTTTTTATATTCAAGAGGGCTCCGTACTGTAATCTGTCAAATAAGAAGCTGTTATCTGTAACTATTATACTCAATGTTTTGTGACGTGAAGGTGAGAAGGAAATATTTGAAACAATGATAACTTTTCATGCTCTAACTATACTTATATCAATGTTTTTCTCTATCATATAATCGAAATCGTTGATTAATAAACTTATTTTTAGTACAACAACTCTTTCATTCTACTGCATGAAATCCAAATAATAAATACGTGCAGTCAAATCATCAGTTTAAATGACTATCAAGAAACTTTTGAAAATTATCGTTAACATCATTAAATTATTATAAATAATTATCAAACTATCATTTTAAAAATTATTGTTAAATCGAAGAAACAGTTCCATTACATTTTAAGTATGAATAAACATATTATAAAGTATTTATTATGCTCGTATATCACTTATAAACTTCTAAATCAATTACCAAATCATTCTTTAAAAAAAAAAACTTCCAAATTAGAAAAATCTTAAAAAAATCAGAAAGATCAGACTTTCTGTGCTTCTAAATCCATCAAGAGAAGAAGCAATTATTGTTCAGTCATTCATGAAATTTAGAAGGATAAATTCAAGTTATCTTAAACTACACTAATCTGACATTCAAGCCTTAAAGATGAATTTTCGTCCAGCTTTCTATTATACTCTCAGAACAGAAATATAATGAAAGCAAGTAAACTTTATTTTAAACTTCAGCGCAAAGTACAAAACAAACTCAACATTATTTCCACTTCTCGTGGAAATAACGGAACACACATAGATTATATTATAGTACTTGGCTCTATAAATATCATGAACTAGTATTATTTAGTACTCACCAGCAAAGAGAAATTTAAATGAAAGTCAAAAACATGTTAATTAGAATAATTCTTTCAAATAAACTTCAGTATTAAATTATTGATCTCCTATTTCAGTGCGAAAGAAAACCGAAAGAGTCCGAAAATATGTACTGTATCTGATCTGTTGCTAAACGATTTATAAAGAATTATAAGATCAATGGAGCTGATCAATGTTCTTTAGTTATTTGAATGTAGCAAAGTTCATGAAAGCTGTCTGGTTGAAGGTACAAATGCTTTCTTAGAAAACTTCCTACGAGAAACTGGCTCCTAATCAAATTACGTTTTGCGAAAAATAGGAAAACTGCCATGCAGCCAGGATTCACCGGGAAGTCGAACTACCGGTGTTCAGAGGGTTTTAATCTTTTGCTGTCGAGGCTGAACTCTTTTGAAGATGTATTCCATAGAACTATGATTTCTGTCAGAAACAAGGAAATATCGAAGCGAAACTTCAGTGGGCTTTAAATAAATTTAATTACTCAGCAGTAAAAAATAACCAATTAAGGTTTGAGGAAAATATGCTCTTTCATTGTACTTCGATAAATTTGACAACTTGTAAATCTGACTATTTTTCATTTATTAAAATTTATTATTCGAGTACGTATGAATTTACATATTTATCATTATATTTGTAAAAAAGTAGAAAAATTATACCATATAAAATTTTTATTTGTGTAGTTCTTATTTTTACGAAGTGAAGGATGTATTTTAATCGCGAGAAATTTCGGATACCATATTTGAACAGAAATATCCATTTTGAACGTTCGCAAACCAATTCGGACAATTATTTTGCATAACATCTGTGTGTAAGGACAAAATAAAGAACTTTTTTCCAAAACGGATTGTAAAATGGATTCAAAAGGGATTTTTTTCGCGACTTCGCCGCAGAATGTTGAAATTTTGTACATAGGATTGCCATAACATATAGTTGTGCACCTCCCTTTTTTATTGCAATCCGCAGTGCGAAAAGTATATATATATATACACTCAACCCTTTAACCGGCTTAACTGTTCATACCTGCCCTTTATTTTGTTTGATTACGGCAAAGCACTTGAGAGTTAAATGCCTAAGGGAAGGGATGCCTTCGTAGAGAACTTTCTGATATACTGGTTATGAAAAAATAAAAATTATAAGAAGTTTGGCTTCCATATGACAAAAACTGATCGGGAAATTTAACTTCAAAATTTGCAATTTTTGATGTCATTTTTAGCTTGCCTTGAGGGTACGGTTAATTAAGTGTTAATAGTTCGAGGAATTAAGTTTAAATGAAGTGCAGAAAAAATTGTATATAATTTAATAGACCGTAAAAGGAAGTCATGTGATATACACATCAGATTTTCTTAAAAATTTTTCTTCAAGGCATCTCATTCCGTAATTATTATTTTTCCAATGGCGGGCACCCATTATAGACAAGAATCCCGAGGAGGGCCGGGGGTGGGGACTATTTTATTGCGGATGCGCCTAACACGCGGCCACCGCTGCCTCCTACGAAGGAACGGACAGTTCTACTTCCATGCCTTTCCCGGGATTCGAACCCGGGTCCTTCAGTACCACAATCAGGCTCCCCTAACCACTATACCGTCTGCGCGGCTCCCTAATTATTATTTTTTTTTAATATTTACTAAAGTCATGTCTGATTTCTTTTGAGAGAATTAGCATTCATTTGTCTGTTACAATTTAAAACTAACTATCTCAATCGTGGTTAAGAAAATCCAAAGTTCGAATGATTTTACAGTGAATGTAAAATTTTTGAGGGCGAGTACTGTGGAATTGCAGTGGCCTCCCGGGACAGTGCTGATGTTTACCATGTTACGCTTTTTTAAACTACATAAGATTTTCTAAAAAAATCCTGATTTAATCTAATTAGATATTCTCAATTAAATAATGAAAAAACTTGAAATTACATTTTCTTTCAAAAAAGATAAACTTTTGAAAACTGAGTTGAATCTGAGTTAATCTGAGCTCCAGCCGATGCATAACATTTAAAAGCTTCATTATTTCTTGAGACTGGATCATTATCGTTACAATCATTTTCATTTACCCAATTTTTTGTTTACTCTGAACGTTTAAAATTTGATATCCGGAATCCACCGAATTTTTTTTTTTTTTTTTGCCAGAATATAGATTTTATTAATTTTTTTTCATAATATTTATTCATTGTGGATAGTTGACATTTATGAAGCATTGCAGAATTTCATTTAGCAAACGAAATACTATCATACTTGAATCACACAAATTTGCTGTTAATCTTGAAACTTCGAAGTTGGGATGTTTAGACAATTAGCTCAGATAATCGACGTTTCTTTTATGCTGATACAGTGGTTTCAAACTTAACCTGCATGCAGGCTTAACATACAGTCTGAAAACGACTGACTGGTCAGTTTTTTTTTTCAAAGAAATGAAAATTTTTTATGTAAAAAATAAATATTCTAAATAAATTAAAAATTTCGTCTACTAAATATTTATCGAAATATGAATAAATAATAATAATAATACCAGAAAAGGGAAAAAATAATTTTTATATTTGTTTTCTGTATGAAATCTAAGGTTTGTTAATTCCAAAACATTTTTATTATTCAAATATATTGATAGCTAAATACTAAATTTTTAGAATGAGATTTATTTAAAATGTTTCTAATATGTTTAATTATACATCGCATAATTTGATTTAAACTAAAAGTAAATAAATTATGAAAACTTTATTCAGAGAGAATTTTCGAATTGGCAAAAAATTATTGAGAGTAAATAATAATAACCTAGTGTATTTCTTATGTTTATTAAGTTTTTCTCCGAAGCATAAATAAAATTACATATGCTTGCATGTAAATAATTATAAACTTCATTATTACTTATTATAGCTTGGGAACTTGATGGCGTTCCGATTGTGATAACGTTTGTAGCCTAAGAAATTTCAACAAATCATCTTCATCTCGGATTGTAGATAATCATCGGTTTATCGAGTTTCTTTTCTTAATAATTTTTCAACATGGAAGAAAGTTGTTTCCATATAAATATACTCCCAAACAAAGAGATTATACTTAGGGCAAAAAATTCGCAACTGAGAGAATTTATTTTTGACAGACGTGTGAATAAAAGTCAAGAATTTAGAAAAGTTTCCGAAACTCCTACATGAAGATGAAAGATTTACAAGTAGAAAATTAGCGCCTAGTGCTGCTAAATTTTATTCGTGAATTTGGGAAATTAAAAATTAAAATAGGATCTGTAACAACTATAATCCCTAGCCTACTTCTTATTTTCATGAACTTCGCAGAAATATCTTAAAAACGTTTAGAATAGAAAAAGTTACACATAAAAACTAAATACATATAAAAACTACTTAAGAGTTCGAGCTTCATTAGTTAATTTCTTTCTTCAAAGCTTCAAACAGAACTTGCCAAGGGAAAGGCGTTTTGGAGCCTTAAATCAAGTCAATTAACTAACCAATCAAAAGCAAGTTTCGTTCCGACAAATCCACTGAGACTTCCAACGTTCTATCTATCTCAATTTTTTTTGCATTTTTAAAAAAATTTTTCAAAACACTAGAACCATGGCTTGAAGTTTATCATTGAATCTGTCTCTTTTCTCTACTTGTTTTTGCTGTCCGAATACAAAAAGAGCAACATAGAGAAGTAAACTGTGACTATATCTTCAAAATTTTTAATTAGATTTACTTTACGCAGTGAATTAATTAGTTCCATTTATAGATTTTCTGGTGCGTTACTCATGTTCGTTTTTTATGATGATGAAAATAATATAAACGTAGACTTCAGATACCTCAAATTCTGAAATGTTTGCAGTATCGCAGTATTTGCGAAAAATGCTTAGTTAAAATATATTTGCGCGCAGTATAGAATTGCTTGGGAAACGTCATACAGCCTGGGGCCAACCAATTTGTAACCACTGTTTTAACGAACTACGCAGACAGAAATTAAGGTGGTTTTTTTTTTCGTAACTTTAGTAAAATTTTTACATAAGCACAAAGATAAGCATTCATTTTAATGTGATTCATGAAAAGACGAATCACCTTGCAGACGCGAAGGGAAGTGACAAGACAGCCGGAAAAAACAATCTTTTTCCATTTCTGTCACTTCCCAAGCTCTGAAGTGAAAAAAAAAGAAAATCCCGCTCGGTGGCGCCTCTGTAGTTCGTTCCCACTCCATCCCGTCGGACAAGCAGACGATAACTTTTCAGTTCACCTGAAGTTCAGAACAGCCGCGGTCATCAAGCGAAACAGACGTACTGTATGTGTGTTGTGTTTCGGCACCATATCCTCTTGGAAAGTGGGAGGGATAACTGTTCCTTCCATTTACAAACTCGGTAGTCTAAAACGGGATACATTATTTGCCAGAATTTTTAAGTATTAAATAAGTTGCTGAACAACTTTCACCCTCATTTGCGACTCTGTTGTTCGATATTTCGAAACTATAGACGAGGTTTCATTTTTCAGTGTGGCTTATGAAAGAAATTATGTGGGTGTCAGTCGACCTGGATTTTCCAATTTTTTTCTGAAAAGGATAAAACATATTACCACGCACTGTTCCGAGAGCCAAGTAGTGCGAAACACTTCATTTATTTTAATGTGAAGAACTTTGGATAACAATTAGTTGCATCATAGCTGCTGTTAATTTGTTCGCTTTATTAAAAGATGAGCTGATGACCACTTGATATCTTTGAAATCGTGAAAGTGGGACGTGTGGTATCTTTTGTTTAGCGTCGGATGGCAGTAATTATCGTCACTGGTAAGTACATACTTTCTTTTTTGTTCTGAGAAATCCTTTGTACATCTTTTGTACAAATTTGTACTTCCTTTATTCTAAGAAATTTTTCTTGCTTTGATTTACTTGTTTTAAAGAATATCCTACGTTAATGTAGTAACATGCTTTCTTGCGATTACATAACTTGTTGAATATTGCCAGTCTTTGAAAAAGGACTAAAAAGAACTGTATATCAATCAGATTATGAAGAAGAAGGAAAACGACTGCTGACTTCTTTCAAAATTATTACTGCGTCATACATATATTTAGTACATTTTTCTGAGCTTCTGTTTATATTTACATTTTTATGAGTCGTGAAATGCGATTTCTCATTTTTCTGCTTTATTCCAAAATTTCACTCAGCGTCTCTTCGTACTTAATTTATCGCATCTCCATTAATGACTGGCTGTACTAAAATAGCCATCATAAAAAGAAAATATATCTATAATGGTTTTAATGAGTGCAATTTTATAAAAATATTTACTATTTCTAATTAGATATCTCATGGTTTCCATGTATTTTTATTTATATCAATCAGATTAAAAAGTAAAAAAAAAATATATATATCTAAGAAATCTGCGTTTATTGCTTTTAAAATAGTTTAAATTGTTACTCATTAACAGATACATTAAGTATGAAATTAAATATCATACGCTTTACTGAATGGCAGCGCTTTAGCGCGCGGAAGCTAAATGTATTTCATTTTTGGCAGTGGCAAAATATTGTTTTTAAATAGGCGAGTTTGTTGATCAAAAGTGAAAGATAAATATTTTACATTTACAATTTGGCAAGCTGGAGATAAAACTTGTATTGGTTATAAAAATTTTCGTTGTTTTCGACATCTAATGATCCTTTATATTCAGATTTGTCGCAATTTTTACATAAATTCAGATTTCTCGTTATTTTCTGTTAGCATTCATTCAGCAAAAAACGCAGCGCGACGGGTGAAAATCTATTCGTGGTATGGGGAAAAGGAAAAGAAAGTGTTTTGGTCTTTTTAAGTACCATTTACGAAAGAGTTTACGACTTCTTTGTTTCCTGCTTTGTTAATCTAGTCTAGAACTGGTTGTTGAAAAATGTGTTCTTTATCTTTTATATTGGTCATGCACGAAGCAGCTTTAATGGTTGTGGCTAGGTACTGAAAGCAATATATTCAAAATGCAAAATTTTCCTTAGGCTTATGAAATTAAAAATTGTGAATTCAATTATTTGAATCTGGTAAATCATAAATTCTGCTTAATATTAGACTAAAGCAACAATTTTCTTAAATATTACGCTGTTTTAAGAATTAAAGAAATATTACGCTGCACTTCGTAAAATCGATGCATCGATGATTTACCATGCATCATATATTTCCCAAAAGTAAGTGACTCAAAAGGGAATGAAAGTAGAAATGTTGAGGGTTAATTTTATTCTGTTTTATATTCAGACAAGTAAAAATAAACGAAAGTTCAAATAATCTACGTGTATCTTTTTTCATTAGCAAGTCTTTAAAAGGTGGTTTTAAAAAACATTTTTTTCTTAGAAATTGAGTATATTTTAAGCATTCAAAAATATTCCTGAAACATAAATAAATAGCAAAAAAATTGTTAATTTTTAAGATTTAGTAGGTATCTAAATTGCTGATCGCGATTACATAAACTTTCTAATAAAATTAGAACCTGATGTATATATTTCCTAAAAATAACGGCCTTCGTTCGAGTTGATTTTATCGCGATTAAAGAATACGAGGTTCTGACTTGTACACGTTGTATCATTTTTCAAAGCCCCCAAATATTATTATGTTAAAGAAATTAATTAATGTAAAATCCGCATGAATGTTTGTATGTTTCACGCACTGTGAGAAAACAATGGTACCTAGACTGTGAATAACGTAGTCCTCCACCCGAACATATGCATCTCGAAGCCGAAATTTGAACGTCGAATTTGTTTTATTATCTATTTTATATTTTGTAAAACTTTAACGAATTTTTGATTAACAAGCTCAACGATTTCAAAGCGAGCACTAGCAAGACTGTACGGAATAAAAAATTTTTATCTCCAGCGCGCGAGACTGTCTCTCTTAAATTCTTAAGCCATACTGTTTTTATCTATTTTATGATTTTGCTGTTGAATCGAGTTTTATGTGTATTAAGCAACAAGAACATGATATTTAATAAATAAAATTAGCACACGAAACGTCAATAATAAAAAGAAAACTGATCATTGATATGATAACTGAGAAAAGACTTAAAAAAAAAAGTACCAGAAAAATGTACACCAACGACGCTGCAATAATATAACCCTTCTAAACGTAAACGGTGTAAGTGCAAAGAAAATTATGTTTAACGAGAAAGCTAAAAAGACAAAAAAAGGAAATGGGCTAGGAGGAGTGAGTGTAACAACGGATTGTTAGGGGGGCTGCGAGCTCAGCGAGAGCCAAAAAGTACCTTAGCAAACCTTTTTGGGCGACCGTTAAAATCTGAACCTTTTCAGTTTTTTTTAAATAATAATACAGTTACTTTTAATTTGGATAATTCGTAGTCTGATATTGATTGTTGCAGTTTTGTAAGAAATTTGTTTTTAAGTTTTGAGATTAAGGTTCGAAACTCCTTTTCTTATCACTAACAACTTGATGTTGCAAAAATTTATTTTTCATAGTTTAATACTATATTTGGCCTGAAAAATAAAGTTCACATATTTTGTGAAAAAATGGATCATATAGTGTCTATCTTGCTTATCCTTTTAACTATTTATGATTTGATCGTTTTTAGACTACTCATTGCTACCAGTCCATTTTTTCAAAGGTTTCATTAGTAAACATCGTCTTGTTTTGAAAATTTCGGCCACCCAAGACAACTATTATTTTAGAATGCTGTTTTCAATGCTCAGTTGTACAATGCCTTGTCCTTTCGCTTCACATTTGATTTGGAGCTTCTGTCGTTCATTTAATATGATATTCTTCATCACTCTTTTCTGTTGTCTAAATATGGTTAGTTAATTTACGGAGATGTTTTTCATGGAGCAATTATGAAAAATAATTAAAGATTTGAGGAACGTTTTCGATTTTCAATAATAATCTAATAAGTCTAACTAAATAAGAATTATAGAAATACGGGCATTTGCGAAATAATGAACGATATTAATATAAACTGGAGTTAATATTAGTTGCAATTAATATTATTTGAGGAATAGTAGTGCAGAATTCTGTTGGCATTGAGATTTTTTGAAACTGAAGATTTTTACTCTGTTTAAATCGCGTAAATCTATTAAATTTGATAAAATGATGCCTATAAATATCATTTAAATTTATTAGAAATATACTGAACGAGGCAACTTTCTTCGGAGGAGTAAACCTGAACTCTGAATGTGGTGATATGACATTTATGTGATTTAACGCCGATAAACACATTTTGTCAAACATTCTGTGGTTTATGTTTTGTTTCTCAACGTTTCAGACATCTGTGCATATGGATCTATTGTATTAGGAGTTTGTATCATTTATCAAGCTTAATACTGAAATGAAGTTCCTTCCCCCGGGAGACGCCACGCAATTAAATTTTTAAGTCGAGTTTTATCGCGGAAAAGAGTGTTTTAATTTCTTTTTAACAATTTATTTTTATTCCCCCTTCTCAACTGGGAATGGTATTGCTTGCCTTTCAGGTTTTTAAATATTCTAAAATTCATAAGTTTTTATGTTCATTTTTGATTAATTTTTTATTGGTGCTCTTATTTTGAGATACTAATAACAATAATAATAAAT
>KK118339.1:244455-298701 GCA_000611955.2 Stegodyphus mimosarum | reverse complement strand
AAAAAAAAAAAAAAAAAAAATGTATGCCGGCATTTAACGCTGCGTCAGGAATTCTAAACGTATGCTGCTTTTAATATATTTTTTTAATTTTTGATGTTGAGGCGTAAGTGCGAAAAGAATGATATTTAATAATTAAATTAAAAAGACAAAAAGAAATGGGTTAGCAGGCGTGAGTGCAACAGCAGACTGGTAGACTAAGAACTAGGAGAGAGCGTAAAAACTTTAACCAAGCTTTTTGGCCGACCGTCAAAATCTGAAATCTTACAGTTTTTTTTTTTGCTTAGTTTACTTGCAATTTTTCCTTCGATATAAGTATGTTATTGAAAATAATAAGTTATAAACGTATAAGACTTAACAGCGGAAGACATCAATACATCTTTGCCATAATATTTTGACATCAGGAAGAACACTAAGATATGTTTTTCTCTTTTTACCTCCAGCCAGCCTACATAAATAGATAAGGGAGGCAAAGTTTTCGGTCCAAAAATTCGATTATGAGTCTTAGTGAATGAGTACAAATTAGGTTCCTCGCAACACGTTTTTACTATTTTTATTATGATGTCTCTTTGTCTGCATGTGTGTGACGATATTTTCTCCCACGATAATTTCCAAAAATTTCTGCCTTCCCTATATAATCTTTCTTCATTCATGTAAAGATTTGATTAGATTTAGGGTAAAATAAGGTAACTGGATGTGCTACTTTACTTGAAACCCACAGCAGGTTTACAGCAATTAACACAATATATTGTTCCTTATATATTGTGGCAGATGAACGTTACTTATCGATGCCAAATTTCGCGAGTATGACCCTGGGGGGGGGGGGGAAGGACAGTTCTATAGCTCCCGTTCTTCTCGGCCGATTGACGAAATTCAACTTGCGTTTTTCATGTCTCGAAAGCGCTACTTAGGATATGTATTAGATTTATATATAGCAGTTTTAATATAGGTATTTTGACACAAAATCAGACTTTTTTTTAAATAACATGTCAATTTTTTTTCCACATTTCGATTCTACGATTTAAATTACGCCAAACTGCCAAGTTTTGTAAAAATCGCCCGAGTAGTTTTTAAGTAATTAGCTCTCAAAATTTTAGCTCCTCCGTGTTAATTGAATTTGATATATATTTATTAATATCTCTTTTTTGATTAAACTTACTTGATTCCTTCTTCCAGATTTCGAAATTTAGGCTTAATCCAAATATAATTCGCACATTTTTTTATCATTTATTTTAAAACTTTGTATTTTTAAATATTTTTCATAAATTTTTCGAAAACCTCTTTGTATTATAACCTATAAAAGTTTTAAAATCATCTTAAAATAGATGTATTTCTAACAATATATATACAAATATAATACATCTTCAAAACATTAGACAGACTTTCGAGACATGAAAAACGCAATTTGAATTTCGTCAATCGGCGCAGTAGAACGGGAAATACAAAGCTGCCCCCCTTTTTTTTGCACAGTTGTACTTACAGTTCGAAATGAATTTATATTTATTGATGATACAGAAATAGCATTCAAGCAAATTAAATTATGGCATTCGTTTTAAAGTGTCTATTTTAAATATATTATGAATACTTAATTCACTTTAATTAAAAACCAAATGCTACTCAATTGTCCAATAAAATACAATTTTTAATAAGAAGAAATAAAGAAACAAACGCTTGATTATATTGATATAAATTTAGGAAAACCAGTTTTAGCACATGGTCAGTTAATACTAATAAAAATATAATTCTAAATGTCGTATTTAAGGTCTTGATATATATTGGAACAGCAAATTAGATTTTGTTTACAAAGGGTCAACTGGAAGCGAAACTTCACTTAAAGCTCGTTGCTGTTTTAAACATTGAATTGGTGACAGGTTATGTGTTGGACACATCAAATATTTTTTTAACTTTGTCCTTTAAGAAACTGGTGAAGTAACTCTTTTCGAATGAGCTCTAGAAAGCTTAAATAATTGGATTCATCCTGTTTATATGCGGACTGCAGAAAGAAAGCTTTCTCTTCAGGAGAAAGCAGCAATCCTTTCCTGTCCCAAGCAACTCATTTACTGCTAACGAGTGTGACGCCTTACTCTTTTTTTTCTTTACAAGAATGGACAGAGACTGCTTGCAAGCGAAAAAATTGTAATAAATAAAAGAGAAGAACAATCACCGGGGGTGTGTATCAGTGACCCGAGCTGTGCGAAAAACGGTTTTTACATCCCTCATTAACGGATGATACGAAACGTTACGCATACATGGTTCTCAATTTGCGGAAATGTTAAGGGTTCTTTCATTTCTCAGTTGATGCAAGCTCTATTGTACGGAGCCAATAGATCCGGATATATATTTATTGGGATGTGTATTCGCCATTCATTGTGGCGCTCTTCGGTCACCGAGTTTGCTGTTGTTCCTCCATTCTATTGATGCCTTCTTCCTCCTCTTCATGTTCCTTTCGATAGTAATCTCCAGCGCACATGGATCTCTGTTTTTCTGTTCGAGGAAATATCGAACTACATTGCTTCCGCGAGGTTATTGGGTTCTGTATCTGATTCTTTTGAATGCTTTTTTTTTTAATTTAAGAAGCGTGGTTAAGATCTCTGACAGATCAAAGAGGAAATGGGTACTAAGCGAACCCAGTAATCTCTAAAGCAGGAACGGACAATTTCAGTTTACACGAAGTCCAATTGAAGCTATATCTGTGCGCCTTTTTCCTCAGAATACGTTTTTCCAGTCAACTCCCGATTAACCGAAGCGATGCACCAGACTAACTGAAAATCACACTTAATTCGGGGTCGTTAAGAAAAGTAGGAAAAAATAAAAACCAATATTACAAGTAATATAAAAATAGTATGAATAATTTATCTGTATCTTCAAATAGATTTATCTGTAGAAAAGTTCATTTGGTTGCGTAAATTAAATCAATATTCAAATCAAAAAGAATATATTTTAAATAAAAAACGAAAAACGGCACTAGATATGAAGAAATTAAACTACCAATGGCATCAAAGAACAATACAAACGACAGAACCTGAACAACGTCTTTGAGTTTAAACTCGCATAGAAATGTAGGTTAGATTTCTTTTGGTTTTTGATTCTACAATATTCATATATTACAAGTTAAATTCAGTTAAATTATTTATTTTAATGAATAAAAATTACTTCCAAATGCGGACATGATTTGCTACCCTTTTCCCTTTCCTTTTTGTAATTCCAGAAGGCAGTGTAATGATATGTAATTTTTCGAAAATTTCGCAACTTAGATTTTAATAAAAACAGCGTTAACTCGAATAGGCTATAAGTCTCGAAACGGGATTTTGCGTCATCCACTGTATCACTTTTCAAATTATTGCCACCAAATATTCAATAATGAAGAATCTGTATGAAAACGACGGTACCTAGAGCAAGCCAGTTTTGAATAACGAGTCCTCCATCCTAACATACGCAAATGGAACTCCGAATTTTGAATTTCGAAATTCTTTTATTATTCATTTGATATTTTGTAAAACTGGGCTGAATTTATTTTTAACAAATTCAATGATTTGAAAGCGATATTAAATTTGTATTCCTTACAGTGGCAACACTGTACGGAATACAAATTATTATCACCAGCGCGCAAGACTGTATATCGGGAATTCTAAAGATATGCTGTTTTTAATTTTGTGGTTTTGGTGTTAGATCGAATTTTATGTGGCGTCAGCGCGGAGAACGTGATATTTAATAAATAAGGTTGACGCACGAAACGTTAATAATAAAAAGACAAAGAAAAAGTTTTGAAGCCCATCTTACTAAGGAACTGAAAATTGATATGACGAACTGAGAAAAAACTGAAAAGAATAGAATAATGTATGACATATTTAACACTGCATCCAGAATTCTAAACATGCGCTGCAATAAAAAAATTTTTCATTTTGCTGTTGAGTGGTATATGGCAAAAGTGCGAAATGAAAATGATGCTTAACGATAAAAGTAAAAGGCTAAAAAGAAATGATGGGTAATCAGGAGTGAGTGCAACAGTTGGCTGGTAGACTGAGAGCTGAGCAAGAGCGTAAAACTCCTTAACAAATCCTTTTGGGCGATCGCTGAAATCTGAATCCTTTCAGATTTTTCTTCAGATAGTAGTTCATAATATAAAGTGCAGTTTATAAATTTTGTAGATGCTATGTAAAATTTTTAACATCCTAAATTTTGAACCTCGGCTGAGGATCAAATTGCTGAATATTTGTTTTGATACAGTCATTATTAGTACATCGTCTAGAAGCAAATTTCTGTGCATAATCTTGAACAGTAGTCTTTGCCTTGAGCATCTTTCTTGTAAACTACTACGCAATTTGAAAAGAATTGTTTCTTAATTTAAACTATACTTTGATTAATGTCATCCTATATCGATATAGAAAAGTCTCAATAACGAACATATCTTTCTCATTTTAGAGATCTGCACGTTATTTTTTAAATGTTCAAATTAAATGTAAAAGCGGATTTTCGAAAGAACAAATTTCTTTTACTTAAGCGAAGTTACATATTTTATTTTTCATCGTCATTATTTGCTTTATCTTGTGTAAACCTTTACACTTACCGACCTTTTGTTTTTCTTTTTCCTCACGCTATCATACCCCTTTCCTGGGAAACGAAGTGCTTTGTTCTCGCTTCGAACTTGTCTCCCACCTGTCCCTTTTTCCCGCGAAAACAAAACCGGCATTTGGCGTGACTGCATTTGGCTTCCTGAGAATAAGTGCTCGATATCGGGAAACATAAACATCCCAACAAACAAATGAACGGTCATCGGAAATAATAAATACGTCCCAATCGTGCCTTCCGCTTTTTTTAAACAGCAGCTTTCAACCCGTTACCTCATTCATAGTTTGTTGTAGTAATTCGACACATCCTCTGCGCGTGAATATGCTCCAGAAGGTAGATCAATTGATGGCTTTTTAGGAACGGATTTCATGTGCGTAAATGCTACCACAGCACGATTAGGGCCCTATTAACCCCGAATTTAACTAAAAGGTGGTGCATCGATATGGATTCCGTTGTTGACGTCATGCCGTTGTGTGCTGCCTTCTAGGGCATGCTTTTCGGAATTGTTTCACCATTTGATGGGTTTTATAGACGTATTTTATATGCGTAAGAATTGCCGATGCTCAGTAAATCCCTGTTGACCTCGAATTTAATGCATAGTGTTCCGTTAGATATTTTGCTGTTTATCAGTACAAGGAACATGTCCAGAACTTGTGTAGTCATCGATGCCCTTGAAGGGTGCTGTTGAAGAATTAAGAACTGTAATAATTGCCTTTTCCTTTTGCTTATTGTCCTTGTGAATATGCATCAGTAAAATTTCCCTTTCTAGTCATGCTTAGCTTTGCATAACGTATAAAAAATTCCATATTTTCATGAGGAAAATCTGCTGTTTTTATCATTTAATTAATTCTATATGGTATTTTGACTGTTAAGTCTCATTTTTATATGTGAGTTGATGCATCGTTGTGTTCGCTGTCAAGTCCTTAAAATATTTTCTTCTCAAATGTGAGGTGCATAATTAGAATGTTGTAAATTATTAAAAGGCTTATTAATCGCGATGCGGCAATAAAATAAATACTGTATTGGATGGAATAAAAACTGGCTTACATATAAGACGACCATAAATTTTAAGTTTTTTTTACAAAAGTAGATCTAGAACGTAAGAAGCCTGAAATTTCTAAACTTAATACTGTGAAAACTGTTACATATACTTAATACTATTATACACTTTGCAAAAAAATCGGAGCACCCTGAAGGAAGTTGTTGTTTTTGATGAAATTGAATAAGTGCATAACTCATATACAGATAATAAAATCATATACAGTTAAAAAAGGCCATGGTACCTATTCATGGCTCACAATCACCCACTAAGTGTTCAAATTAGTAGTTGGTCGAACCGCCCCTGGCGGCAATGTATACTTGAATTTGTCAAGGCAAGGAGTGGTAGAGGTTCCTAATGCCATATCCTGCGACGTATTTTGTCAGGCATTCATCAGTTGTCGCTCCAGATCTGTGATATTTTGTGGTGCCCGAATTTGGCCGCCTACCATGTCCCAGACATGTTCGATTGGTGAAAGGTCTGGTAACCTTGCTATCCAAGGAAGACTATCAACCGCATGGAGACAGTCCAGAGAAATGCGAGCGGTATATGGCCTGGCATTATCGTGTTGGAAAATGACTCCAGGATGACGTGCCATGAAGGGCAATGCAACCGGCCGCAGGATGGTATCAACATATCGTTGAGCTTTTAAAGATGTACGAAGGATGACTAAAGATGACCTGCTGTCATAAAAAATAGCGCCCCACAGGGGTTATGGCTGTATGCCTTTGTAAAACAAAGGCTGATTGGGACCTCTGGACTCGTCCTCTCCAGACACGAACACGGTGGTCATCTGCTTCAAGAGTGAAGCAGGATTCATCGCTGAACACTATACGATGACAGTCTGATGGCAGCTATGATAAACGATTGCGACGCCATTCCAGACGACTCCGCCGATGTTGTGGGGTCAAAGGCAAACGTCTTAAAGGCCTCTGTGAGCGTAACCCCGCCTCAGACAAGTGCCGTGAGATTGTAGACGGTACCATTGGAGGTATAGACGTGGCTGTAATGCGTTGATTAGTCGACAATGATACCGTTGGGGCGGTTCGAGCCTGGTGAACAATCATCCTATCTTCCCTCGCGTTTGTGTCCCTTGGCCTTCCAAAGCCTTTATTTCGTCGGCAAATTCCTTGTAGCAACCATTGCTGCCAATATCTTTGCACAGCAGTGTCTGTACGCTGCAGGTGGGGGCCTATTGCTCGGTATGACCACCCAGCTTCACGCAACCCTACAATGCGACCACGTTCTAAGTCGTTTAGTTGTCTGTAAGGTCTTCGGTATCGTCTTAATGGCATCTTTAGTTGCTTCCTTACGGAATTGCTATGACAGCAACAAAAAAGATTAATTTTCCGCCTCTGCTACTGGTTTTATACTTTGCGAATAGCTCACTAGAAATGCGTGCTATGATAGGAATTCCTGTTCATTTGCCTTTGAACCTTGATCATTTGCATATTCGATCGAGATATTTTTGCATACCAAATTTCGTCACGATCGCAAAAGTCCTTCTTAGTGCTTCGAATTTTTTGCAAAAGAGTCTATATAAACATATTTATACTGTTTACTTAAATTCATAGCAGGGTATATATGAATTATACCTTGGTATGAATTCATATAAACAGTTTTCTTTTATTATAAAGATAAGGAGCATCTGATAAATATTTTAATAGATTTAAAAAATATTGGCTCGGATATGAGATGTTTTCAGAAATCCATTTTAAAGGAAAAATAGTGTCTTAGTAAATACATTATTTTTCGGCAACTCTATATGCTATCAAGATGTTATTCGAGAGCTACTACTATTTTTTTTTTTTTTTGCAGAGAGCAGACAGTAAATCAAAATTTAAAGATTATTACAAACTAATGTTTTTCAAATCGCTCTTACCTTTGTTTGAGCTGTATTTTTGTAACTCTGCTTACACTCGTTTTATATATCTATATCTATATTTATATCTATCTATCTATATATATATATAGTGAAAATAATAAATACCAACATTTTTATTTCCTTATAATAAAAGCTACACACATCCGGTAAAAATTTAAATGTATCGCTTCTTATCTTACAAAAACAAAATATCGAATTCTAACTGACTGTTTTATTTTCTACAAAAATAAAAAAATAAGTGCGCATAAACAAGAAAGCTTTTAAAAGATAAATTAATAACGTTTTATATCACAGAAATTACTAAAATAACGAGTAAATTTAATTATGCAGCTCAATTTATGCCAGAAATTGCCACACATCTTTGCTGTCACGTCAGTTTATCTGAAAGGTTCTAAGACGGGCTGATGAGTTTCCAAAACGTTTTCACATAAAATTGAGAAAATTCAATTCTCTTAAGTTTCTTGTTTAAAGAGACGGACCCACATTTTTTCTTTCACATCAGTTTATCTGAAAGGTTTTAAGACGAAGTGATAAGTTTTCAAAACGTTTTCACATACAGTTGGAGAGAGTTAAATTCTCTTGAAGTTTCTTGTTTAAAAAGATTATCATTAAACGTGTTATATATTGTACAGTTCAAGCAGATCATCAATCTTCCGTCTTCTAACAAAATGCTAAAAGACGATACTTCAACTCGTTGCCTTGATATTGAAAAATTTGATACCCAGTAATAAATTTATTGAAAACAGCTGGTATTTTCCGGCACCTGTTTAAATTTTAAGTTATGTAGAACACGTTGATCGAATTTAAACGCAACGAATGAGACGAAAACTCTCAAGACAAAGAATAACGGAAGTCAGAGTATGATTATGACTCACAACAGTTGTTTTTCTCTGACTTAATAGACCAAAAAAGAACAAGGGCTCACAAATTAGAGACAAATTTAACAAAGGATAATGAATATAAATCAAATGTGAAATTCTGTATTATTTTAGTTTAAAGATACAAGCTGAATATATTAAATTTTTAATTCAAATTTTTACCTGAATAAAATATCAGAAACCAATCTGAAAATATACTTTTTAAAAATGAGCTTTGTGAAAGATGTAGGATTCCCAAATTCTCTTAAACATTGTAGAAAATAATTAGGTGAGTCCTTTAGTGTATTTTTTCTTCGCATTGGAAATAAATACAAAGATAATAATTACTGAAAGAGGACGCCATGTTTCGTATTATGCAATTAAACGTAACTATACCGACAAATTGTGTTTCATTGAGCAGTTACTCGAGTGTTATGTAGTCTTTATTGTTCTAATGTTGCGTGCGTGTCACGCGCTGATTTAACTAAATACCTGCTAATTTATTGTTCCGGAGAAGTACGGGTTATGATGACCCACATTCTTCTGAAAGTTTTGACGCAACTCTATTTTCACCGTGCCATCGAGCAGACGAAGAGCAGAATTTTAAGTTAGGTGTGTTCTTTAGTTAATTTTCAAGAACTGTATTTTTTGGCGGCAGTGAATTGAAGTTACAATGTTAAGGCTGGGTTAGATGAGTTACCTTAAAGCAGGAGTCTCAAACTGGCGCACCCCAAAGCAATTTTATGCGGCCCGCGAAGACATTTTAGTTACATATTTGTTGCGGATGTGGTGTTGGAAAGATTTCGAGATGTTTAGCTGTTTTCAGTCTGAACTTACGTTGTTTCATTTCCATTTAAATCGCCTATGAATAACGCAGCAGAAAACCTATCCGTAGAGCTAATTAATTTACAGTGTCATATATTTCTTATTCCAAGGTTTGAAGATACAGATTTTACTAACTTTTTTATATACTTATCATAAAATAAATGACCGCAGTTACGAAATTTTGCACTAAGAACAATCGCTTTGTTCGTTAATATATTTATATGTGAACAGTCTTATTTCTCAGTAAAATAGTTCTTTTAACAAGAAAGCGATTAAGATAATTTCTAATAATATTTCTATAAGTCTGCAAACTTCATCAGAAAAGAAATGCCATCAGGCGTCAAACTGTAGCAAGAAATATAGAAGTTTATAATTATAGAATACATATGTATTTTTATGCATGTGTCCAGGAAAAATTTAAGAAATAAGAGAAAGAGTTTGTTATCATTTACTATGAAGTTTATTTTTATGTATGTGTCCAGGTAAATAAGAAATAATTTAAAATTTAAGAAATAAGAGAAAGAGTTTGTTATCATTTACTATGAAGTTTATTTTTATGTATGTGTCCAGGTAAAATTTAAGAAATAAGAGAAAGAGTTTGTTATCATTTACTATGAAGTTTTGTCCCACTTGGTAAATTTTCACTGAAAATTTAGAAAAGTTTTTTCACAATTTGTTTACTTCTAGTTAAAATAAAACTAAGTTACTTACATTAACATCTTAATTAGCGATTAATTAAACACTTTAGAATTATTTGAAAGAAAGAATAATTGAAGAAGTTGAAGAAATGACATAATTATAACACCGTTTTTTTAATTTCTTGTAGGAAGTTAAGGAAATATTGTAATTTCAAAAAATTTCCGTATCATATTTCAATGAAAATATCCATTTTGACCGCTCTCGAATTCATTTGAAGGAAGTTTTTGCATGACATCTATACGTTATGGGCAGAATAAAGGACTATTTTTTCCAAAGCGGATTGTAGAATGGATATAAATTGGATTCAGAAGGATTTTTTTCGTGATGTCTGTACGTATGTATGTATTTATCTCGCATAACTCAAAAAAAGAACGATTATCCGTAATACGTTGAAATTTTGTATACGGGACTTCTATAACATGTAGTTGTACAACTCCCTTTTTTTGTTGCAATTGGCAGTTGCTGGCAATTTTTTTGTTGCAATTGCAATTTTTTGTTGCAATATATATATGACATATGAACATATATATATGTCATATATATATTTTTATTACTGTTTTTAATGCGTAGAAGAAGACACTGGAGCTTTTAACAACTTTCGATATCTGTCATGGCTGATGATTAAGGCATACCGATGAAGATAACAAAAACTGGATTTTTATAAAACACCGTTCTTTATTTTGGCACATAATCAAATCATTTCTTAGTAGATAAGATATTTCTAGATCATACGCGATTACAATATTTTTCATATGCATGTTTATTATATCTTACACACACACACACACACACACACACATATATATATATATATATATATAACAAACACACACATACATACATATATATATATCTTATATTTTTTCTTATACATATATATATATATATATCCACAGTCTTACTAGGCTCGGTGAGCTCTGTGTTTATTCTTATATATTTGTAAATTGTGCTGTTTTTGCTTTAAAAGTGATTGAATTATGTTGATTTTATGTTCCAGTTAAGGTTATTATGCCTATTTAACTAGTGTACATGCAAATATTTGAAGAATTATCAGCAATTTAAAAATCTGAGTTACACTAGGCTTAATGAGGCTGCCATTTGTTTACATTTGAAATTCTTAGTAGAATAGTGAAATAAGTCATTTGGCGCACCTACTTCAGAGACTTTCTGCCTAGTGATACCAAAAGAGTTTTCTGCACTGAAAATTTTGTCTTCCTGCCCGCTGGCCGAATTGCTTATTTTTGCATAGAAACTCTTATTTTAATTGTAAAAATTGCTTTTTAAACTGTTTTTAACTGTATTTGGTGTTTTAGGTTTTTCTGCGTTTTGAAATTTGTAATGAAGGTTTTTTGTTTTGATGTATTTTAAGTTTTGATGTATTTTTCGCTTGTCGCGAAACAAGAACTGAAATGATTGAATGAGAAATATATCTAATGAAATTCGAGAAAATAAGTTTAAATGAAGTGCTTCAAAAAGTGTGTATAATTTAACAAATCGTACAAGGAAGTCATGTGGTGTATACATCAGCTTTTTATAATTTAGGAATAAAATTAAAACTTTTTATTTTAAAAGTTAAATAAGTAATTTAAGATATTATTTAATTTTTGAAAGTAAACACATTTAGTAACTTATTTGTCTAATATCGGACGTTTATTGCTTTAATGACAACGGGTGTCTTTAAAAGAACATTTTTTTTTTGCTCGTTTTGATTTCATAATTTGTCACGTTCGTTTTTCATAAACATGTAATGTCATTCCACATTATGCTTTTACTTCTTTCCCATAGGACAATTACATTAATTTGTATAATTCCAATTTTGATTCACACAATTATCGTACAAGATAAGACGGTGTAATACCTGAATCTTTCTGTAGTTCATTGTTTTTATTAGGGTCACT
Source organism: Stegodyphus mimosarum (assembly GCA_000611955.2). Taxonomy (NCBI): domain Eukaryota; kingdom Metazoa; phylum Arthropoda; class Arachnida; order Araneae; family Eresidae; genus Stegodyphus; species Stegodyphus mimosarum. The sequence goes on along the minus strand of KK118339.1, from coordinate 286,932 downwards.
TGATACAGAATAATTCAGGAAAGCTTATTTGACAGTCTAACCATTTGATAAGAAACAGACAATCGAATGCGGAAATTTTATTATGGGAAACTTACCGAATGTGTCACTTTCTTCTCGTTTGCTTATATATCACCCCATTTATCTAAACTTGAACTGAGTGAACTAAGTAAAGATATAATCTCTTCAGCCTACGATCGTGTCAAAGGAAAAGGCATATTACTGCTCATTACTTCCTCGTGTTGCCATTTACAATGCAAAATATTGTAGATAATCAAGCAGCATTTGTTGTTGCTATAAAATTGAATGAAAGCTAACGTAAAAATATATTCGAATTTGTGTTCAACACTAGGTATGGGCTGTCAATTTGTTTTTAATTTTTTAATGGCAACCAATATTCGTATGTCAAAAATAATTCTTTACTGGCGAAACAAAAATAATCTCAGACTTACTGTAATAAGAGAAAATCAAAATTAAAATAACGGTTATTACAGAATAAAAGCAATATATTAGTGAAATAAAACTACCTTAGAGAGGCTATAAATGAAAACGTATGCAATCGAAAGCAGGATCCACTCTGGTAATGACTATATTTAATCTGATGACCACATGACTTCCTTGACTTCTTATTTCTTCCTTGTAAATATGTGCATACTTTAACAGGCCGGACGAGGATGTTCTGTGGTGTCCACATCATATTTGGTTTTTACTTCATAATATATATATATCTGTAGCAATTCGAACAGTTTCAAACAGAATATCATTTCTGACACTTAATATAGTGCTAATACTAATCTGAATAAAATCTGAAGATTTTTAACTTTGTGTGTTAACTTTATTTATTAACTATCATGTTCTTCGCACTTAAACCATGAAATTCAGTTCAAGAGCAATATCGCAAAATAATTTTAAAGTGAGCATATCTTTAGAATTTCATACCAGTCTCACGCGCTGGAGTTAAAAATGTTTTTTCTGTACAATGTTGCCATTGCTCGCTTTGAAGTCCTTGAGTTTGTTAATCAAAAATTCGTTAAACTTTTACAGAATATGAAATCGATAATAAAACAAATTCCAAATTTGGGCTTCCATATGCCCATATTCCCAGCAGGATTATGCTATTCAAAGTTGGATGGCTCTAGTACCGTTGTTTTATCAGAATGCGAGAAGCATATATACATTTATGCAGATTCTTCATTACTTAATTTCTTGAAATATAATATAGGGCGATAATATTTGGTGGCAACAATTTGAAAAGTGAAACAACGTAGCGTAGTGAATCAGTGCAAAAGGAAATTAATAGTCCTTCTGGACAAATTGCCCCTTTGGACTAATAAATACATTAGCAACGTGCTGCGCTGATGTAACTTAAATCTGACTGAATGGCATTGGCTGACATGAAGTTTCAGCTTGTCTACACTAGTCACTGAAGAGCATACTCAATCCTCTTTGCAGAATAATAATTTTTCATTGAGGTTCGCCGATGTTTCTCATGTGAGCCAAAATATTGCTATCGGTGATACTCATGTTGTCATCATGGCGGATTGGTGAGATGTGAGGTATAATTATACATATATGCACGTCGATCTGAAAACATAATTTCAATATCCGACCTCCGTGACAGTTGCAATCATTGTATTCACATTTCGTTTAGTACTTCATCAATGTTATACTGAACAGCCAGTTTAAGAACAATAAAATACTACATCTCTGAGTCCAAGTACTAGTCCATGTGGCCATTAAGTGTCATTTGAGCGATGTCGTTGACCAGCATATGCGAAGAAAGCACCAATAACAGATGAATATGCACATATATATTACAGTTTTTTTATGATTTAAGGAAAACAGATCTAGCTTATCGAATGTCGTGTACAAAGGAGAATGACAGGCATTCTGATTATATGCCAAGATTGAAAACCTGTAATTTGAAGGTCATATGACCAAAAAAATAAATTAGTAACCTTTTCGAGGTTAGATATGTGTTTAATTGTTCCATTTCATCGCTTATTAGATAATTAAATTTAGAATCCAGATCCCATAACCGATTGTAATTACGAGTGCTTGAATTACTGAAATTATGAGTCGCAGGACCTTTTTGGCTGTAACTACCCGAGCAACTAGATGTGTTTATGATGCAACACCAAATCACGACAGAAATTACGCCTTGCCACAGTCCCATTTTTTGTGCTTGTATTTCAATTATGTTCAAGTCCTTAAAGTTTTTTTTATTGCATAAGCTTTCATTAAAATTTAAATCAGTATTTTCTTCTGTAGTTTTGATTTCTTGTGCATTACGTTTTTCTGTGTTTTACGATTGCGTTCTTAAATCAAAGAATTCTTTAGCTTGTCATTTTTTAGCTTGACTTTCGGTAGATAAATACGTATCCTTATACTCACGATGTCCTCGGGCTGTTCTACTAAGCCCGTACTTTAAGATGGCATGACTCTTATTTGAAGAGGGAGTCTTTGGTCAAATAATCCATTTTTGTATTTTAAGTAATTTGGAATGGTACATGAACGAAAAAGATCGTTTGCGAAATCGATAGAACTATGTATAAGGTTTGATAGTAATAAACCCTTATCTTATTACTTTATCTGTACTGTTACTTCTACTTTCATCGGCTTCCACCAGAATGCAAATTAATTAAAGTTTCTGAAGTGAGAGAGTGAGCTTTTGGCGGCAAGGCTGACCTTTGTGCATTTCTTCGAATTATTTAAAACGGCTTTAGTTTTTTTGCTAGCCGTGCTACTCGCATATTTTATGATCCGAGCCAGAACTTCGGATTTTGCCGTGTCAATTCCGAGCATTACCTGCTTAAACTGATTTTAATATTTTTTGTTAACTTAAATGCCGTCACTAACGGTGACAGACTCTAAAAGGCACGATCTGTGCATTGTGTTAAGTTTAATTAACAAACGAAAGTTTATTTTAAGGCTTCTTCACTTAGATGGTACTAAGTTATAATTCTTTCACTAAGATAGGACGTTTTTCACTAAGAAGTCGGTTGTCGTTATATACAAAGAACTAGAATTTACTTCTCAAAGCTTGGGAGATTTCGTATAAAGGTTCTGCTGTTTTCTTAAATTTAAATGTTTTCAGTTTATTTTTCAGTTCTTCTACGTAAAAGTGTCCGGTATTTATGAGACTATAAATAAACATCGGGTGCTCAAATATCACCTATGTAAGAGTGCATTCCTACAGGACGAAAACCATCTTTAACCATTGATGGTCATCTTACAAAGAGTTCAATGTATTAACATTATATGACATGTATGAAAACAATGCATCGTAAAAAAAAAAAGAGAGAGAGAGAGATCCCCTTAAACTGAGGCATTAGAATTTAAATTACAGTGAATTCTCTTCTGCCGAGGAGCTCTGAAGGTGGCCAGCATTTCTGAGAATATAATGTTCATACTGAGTGTCCATCTTTAATATGATCATTTCCACAAAAGCCAAAATCGTCAGGATTCGCAATGGTCATTTTAGGATTCATTGTAATAAACCACTTTACGAAATTGGCATGAAATTAAATTTCTGAATGTATTTAATATCATATACTGTAAACAGAAAATAATTTACGAATAGATTTTATTTCGTAAATCATTTTCAATTTAATTCCTTTTCATCTTAAGGAGTTGAAGTTAATGAAATTACGGCTGTTTATTATCAGAAATTATTGTAATTTATAGCCTTTTATACTTTTTTCGTTACGTAATATAAAATTATATTCCGAAAACACCGTGCTCTTTTATTATATGAATAAACGTCGTCGCAACGCTTTAAAATATTATTTTCCTTTGTTTTACGGTTACCGTTAATAAAACATAAATAAATTTAAAACATATCTAAAGAAAGAAAAAAAAAAGAAAGTAAGTCAATAAAATGAAAAAACTTATTGACATTCGTTCCGGGTTTTTATTTTTCTTCGCTCGACGGAAGTTTGTCGTCATGTTCCGTCATTTTATTTTTGTGCCTTGTTTGGCAACATAAAACTTCCCGTTTATTCTCGAAGAGTGGGAGGAAATAAAAAAAAAGGCTTCAACGCATATCTATTCAAGAGGAAAATGAGTCTCTAAATAAATGAAAATTCCCATCGGTGTCGAACCCGGAGGCAGGTCCCGTATGCTTAGTTGTACATCAAATTCATGAACCTATTACCTATCAAACGCATAGTCGAACCGTGGAAAAATGATTTACTTTATTTCCATGTCGCTTCTTAAATCTGCTAAGAAGCAATTTGTTTCGTTTCGCTTTCTCTTCTGTTTGTAGGATTAAATTAAGGGGTTCCAATAACAGAGAATATAAAAGATGAGTAAAATAACAAATTGTAGTTCATTTTTGAACTGCAAGGTATTCATCTGCAAGACTGCACTTAAAACACGCTGCGTTTTGGTAAAACCTGGAGTAATGAAAGTACAATGGAAAATTGTTAGAAGATTTGCAGTAATTTGGACGATTTATAGTCCTGTAAAGATATAAGGCTATTTTTGAAGTAGGAAACGTGAAAAATGAGCAATGCCCTTCCCGGGACTCGAACCCTGGACCTCTCCAATACGCACCGAGTGTGCTAACCGTTACACCATGAAGGCATGCCAAAAGGAGGTAGAAAATACCTTATGTACTCCCCCTTTTAAAAGGCGACTGGGGCTTAGGGGAAATAATCGCCAAATCCTGGTGGTGAAGAATCGTCATCCACCACCTTTTTAGTTCGGGCCCCACATTAGTTTACTTCGTAATAAAACTTTAGTAGAGACATTAGTTTACTTTTGAAGTAGGAAACGTGGAACATGAGCGATGCTCTCTCCTAACATGAGCGATGCTCGAACCCTGGACCTCTCGAATACGCACCGAGTCTGCTAACCGTTACACCACGAAAGCATTCTGAAAGGAGGGAGAAAATATCTTATAGTCTTTATAAATTAAAAATGTTCCTTTAAAAAGAGAATTTTAGAATAATGCCTTATTTACTCGGACATTTCTCCCCCTCGCTCAATATTATCCCTAGTTTTTTTCAATACATGATTTAGAAACTTCTGGTTTATGGTTAAACTTTAGATTTATGGTTCTGATATATATAAAATTTGTGCACAAATAAAATTCCTTTTCCATGCGTAAAAAGAATGCTATTGAAAGGGACAGTTTCTTTAAAATACATAATATAAAAATACCAGTGCATCTTAATGCGTACTTTTTAATTTGCTGTGTCTCATCTGAAATAGGAAAAGGAGGGGGGATTCGCGAATGAAAACGCATTTTGCATTAGGTAAAAAGAATGTTTAAAAGTGAAAGGTTCTTTGAAATACATAATATTAGTATACATTAGGGCATAATATTAGTATATATTAGTATACATTTATTAATATACATTAGGGCACCTTTATGTGTGCTCTTTTAATATGGTATGCCTCTTTAGAAAGAGTATGCACCACGTATTTCTCCCCTCCCTGTTTTCAAGCGGTTCCGCTTCAGTTTACGGTTTATGATAGTACCACAGTTTCAATATTACTCGCATAATAAATTGCGAAATATAACGACTTCAATCTTGGGTAGAAGGCGGAGCCACGACAAGGGTGAGAAAAGTGAGGCACTTGCCTCAAGTGACCGGCTAAGAACGCGCCATATTATTAGCTGCGAGATTTTAGGACTGCAGTTAAAGCATAAATTGTGATTATTAATTTTCAGTTTTGAAACTCATCGAGAAGCACTATTTTGAAGTAGCACATTTAAAGCAATAAAAAGGGAGCTACATTCTTCAGCGAAAGCAGAGATATAGCTTCAGCGATACCAAATGGGGGCTATTAGCCTCGAAACTGTATCTTGCGTCGAATCACTAAAAGCGTTGAATCACTTGTCAAATTATTGCTACCAAATATTATCGCCCTGTATATTTCAAGAAATTAAATAAGGAAGAATCTGCATGAATGTGTATATGCTTCTTGCACTGTGAAAAAACAACGGTACCTAGAGCCATCAAATTTTGTATATCGTAGACCTTCATCCGAATATGGGCACCTGGAAACCCACATTTTGAATTCTGAATTTGTTTTACTGTATATTTCATATTTTGTAAAACGTTAACGAGAAAACTTTTTATTAAAAAAAACTCAACGATTTCAAAGCGAGCAGTGGTAACACTGTACGGAATAAAACATTTTTATCTCCAGTGCACGAAACTGTCTATCGGAAGTTCTAAACATATGCTGTTTTTAGATATTGTTATCCCAAAAGCTCTCGAAATGTGTGAGTAAATGAAAAAAACACGCCTTTGGGCATAATAAGAAATGTGAAAGCTTTCAGAAATTTTTAATATAATCGTCCTCTCCTCCCCAAAAAAGTGACTGTATCTTATCGATACAATAATGTGAGCATTTTGTTATGTAACCTTAATTTCTGAATATGTAACTACTTTTAAAATAGCTCATCATTCAAAATTAATCGAAGCTATATGTTACTTAAATGAACTTATAACTCAGAATGAAGGCTCTGAAAGCTACCTCTTAAATTCACCGTCGTGATTAAAAGAGAAGAGGGTGAAAGGAAAACAAGAACGTATAACAAACAAAATAAATATTCTCGGATTGTTCGGTCGCACCTAGGGCGACGGCACAACCACTCGTGCGGAGTGAAATCATTCCAAGGAAGAGGCAGAAAGGGTTGAGTTGAAGGGTCGGAGATTACTGAAAGGAAGGATGTATAATAACTGCAGGGGGGGATAAAAGCTTGGCCGATTGTTTCTCGAGAACAGGTTTGTCACAGCGCATCAACATCAGATTACAGTAATTATAATTCAAATCAATGCTTTTCCTCCCTCGATTGTAACAATGCATCGATTAAATAGAGCGCTTTCGAATGCAGTGTTAACCACCCCTAAAGAGCAGAAACACCAATTTTCCGAAGTAGATGTTGGCACTGCTAAACGCACTCATGTTATTCATGCAATAGCTAACTATGTTTTTAAATAATTAATTCATTAATATAAAATCGTAGGATAAAATGGTATAAGTTTAAGTAAATTGTATGGTTGAAGGAAGGCTTCTGGGAGACATTAGGTTCTTGTTTTTAAAGCAGGAGAGATGAAAAATGAGTAATGCCCTTGCCGAGTTTCGAACCACGGAACTCTCGAATACGCGCCAAGCGAGTTGACCACTACACCACGAAGGCATGCTAACAAGGCAGGAGAAGTACCTTACATACTTCCCCTTTTAAAGGGCGGGACCCAATCGCCAAATCCTGGTGGTGGAGAATCATCATCCACCACCTTTTTTAATTCGGCCCCTGTGTAAAGACATTAAGTATGTTTTGGGAGCAGAAGAGATGAAAAATGAACAATGCCTTCGCCGGGGCTCGAACCACGAAGCTCTCGAATACGCGCCGAGCGTGCTGACCACTACACCACGAAGGTATGCCTAGAAGGCGAGAAAAATACCTTATAGGCTAATGCCCAGTTTTTAGAATTTAGTTTTGGCAACTTACTGAATATGCGCATAGAATTAAAAAAAATTTTTTTTCAATGTTTAGTTCATTTTTTGTTTTCCATTTGATGTTGCATATTGTTACTTTTCAGTTTAAATCATATACAAGGTCTGTCCCGAAAGTAATGCACCCCATTTTGTTCTGCCGCGACTATCCGTCGCACAAAGTTGCCGCTTGCACGGAAGAGTGGATGGAGTCTTGGGAACACAGCGCGACTAGCGCCACTGTGCTCCGAGCTCCAGAAGAGTCACAGTGCCTGTTTCAGTGAACCCGTGTGTGAGTGCTCGGTCGTAATCAAGAAAGAAAAAACTCTCGAGCAGCGATACGCAAAGCTTCTTTTCAAACTTGAGAAAACGCCGTAGGATACTTTTGCGTTGCTTCAGTCCTGATTTCTCCCCCCACCCCCAACTTCTTTTTGTTCCCGAATATTAAAAAATCCCTCAAAGGACAAAGACCCTGGAGAATCCTTCAAAGACCCTGGAGAAATCAAGGCAGCTACCACGAACTTACTGACGGATATCACTGTGACGGACTTTCAGGACTCATATAAGAGCATGGAAATCGCGTTGGAACAAGTGTGTTAAAGCAGGAGGGATGTATTTCGAAGAATATTGAGTAATTGTAGAAATCGGTTCAATAAATTTCTTAAAACAACAAATCAGCTCATTACTTTCGGGACAGACCTTGTATGGTTTCCCTTACTGTACAAAAGTAAAGCATTCCTAAAAAACCTTTTGCAATACGAAATGACGAAAAGCAGAAAAGTCACCATTAATTTTAGGGAAAGGCTTTGAACTTCGCAAAGACTTATTAAATCACGTGAAGTTTCTCCTCAGAACCTAAAATAACAGTAAAGAAATAATATTATGATAAATGCAAAATAAGGTATTTTCTCCCTTGGTTTCCTGCGTGCCTTCGGTGGTGTAACTAGAAACACCCTTGACGGTAGGTCCGAAGTTCGAATCCCGGCGAGGTTATTTCACATTTCTTCAGTTTCCTGTCTTCGAAAAATTCTAAGAAGACTATAACATGTGGCGTCTGAACGAAAAGAGGGCAGATTACAATTCGTCGCCACCAGATTTGACGACTGTCTTCCCTAATCCCCAATTAACAGGGCTGTATATTAGGTATTTCTCTCTCCCTTCCGCATGCCTTCGTGGTGTAATTAGAAGCGCGCTCGAAGCGTATTCGGAAGGTCCTGGGTTCGAATCCTGGGGAAGGCACTGCGAGTTTCTTCAGTTTCCTTGCTTCGATATAACCTAATGACTCTATAACATTGACCACATAAATAAAAATAACATGTGTGTCATGTAATTTTGACTTCAAGAAGTGAAAAGAGAGCGAGCACTCTGGAAGCCTTAAAGAAGATGGCCATCACGATCAGTCAGTGCTATATTCGAGATTTAGTAGTGGGAGAAATATGGCTTACTGTGTAGGACAAAGAGGACAAAGATCATCTATTGTCTTATCGCCATTTAGAACCATCAGATCACTCCATCTACAACTTCTATATCTATATGGCCCAGTGTCAGAAGTCGAAACTTGTGCTTTGTCGGGCCGACGAAAATTATAATGCAGAATACAATTCCATATACTGCTCTAGCTATTTCATTTTTAAAAATTTCTCTTGACAATCTCATTAAAAATGGAAAGGTGAATGAAATATTTGCAAACAGGGCAAACGCATCTTTAATGTTGCTCTAAATCGTAAAGTTTCGATTCCGCGGTCATCAAGGGACAGTTTTGGTAGATTATGACAAAGGACACTAGGCCTAGCAGCTTAACGGAAGGGATGCCTTCGTGGAGGAGTTTCTAAAGTAAATTGCCTCGTGTACACGTTACACATAGGGAGAGTCACAAAAACGCTCGTGCAGTCATCTCGTTCGCTTGGAATCGAGCCTAGGTCGGAGCAACCAGTATTCAGCGATTTTACCCCTCGGCTGCTGTCGGGCTCCATGAAAACACAGAACAGGACATAGTCCCTTCGCAACGTTTATTTATAAACATGTATTTACCAATACTGATGATTGTGTCTTAGATAAAGACATTTCTGCGTAAGGGAATATAAATGAAAGTCTAGGAAAGAGTACTTGTCTCAACATTTTGACGGTCTGAAAATGTTTTTTCATATATATTTATATCTTGTCTTTTATGAAAATCCAAAATTTGAATATCGCGAGATAGGCTAAGGCAGGACTGTAATAATCAGAGTAAAATTCTGTGCCAACCTATATCCAACAAAACGTTATATATTTATGCTTATTACCCATTTGTTAGATCTGTCTAGTATTCCATCTTCAGCTTCGTTGCCAACTCTTACTTAACGATTTTGCTAAACTTCTGTTCAAAGTAATGATAAATGATCTGTCAAATAATAATTGATGTGAAGCAATATAGCTGAAAAATACGCGTAAACCTTCTTTACTAAAGCGCTGTGCCTGATTTCTATGTGTACTCTTGTTAACACACTAACTGCTATAACATGAACCTTTGGAGTTAACAAACGTTTCTTAAAAGCATTGAGGAACACCGTAAGAAGAGAAGTGTCTGTATTTAAAATATATTCCTCTATTTTCTCAATTCCCGTACAATTGTTGTTGTTGTTGTGACTTATCTCACTTGGCTGACAGTAACATCAGAACAAGCTCACGAAATTCATCCTGGGAAGGAGCGCAAGATTCCGCCTGGTCAGTAGAAATTATTTACTTAACCAGAATTTACTTAATGCTCAATTAAATTATTTGCGCTGTCTAATATGATGAAAAACGGCTAATTTGCGGATGAATTTTATGAAAAGAAAAACGGCGAATAACCTATCATTAAAATTCGATTTGAGGAATTTATCTGAAAATATAAGAGCATCATAAACATATTGCTGCATTAAACCATACTTTAAAGCTTGCATTGTAAATGTAAAGTAACTGTATAACTGTAACTTATTTTAAAATACCTGCGTATGTTTATAACCCTTTGTTTTGATATTCTAAAACGCTGAAGCCGCGAAGCAATTCCCGAAGCGTTTTTCTTCTAAATAACATCAGTAACCCTACAACAATATATTGCGTATCTTCTGATGACATCATTCAGTTGGTCGCTGATATCATTGAGTCAACTCTTATAGCTTTTCCTGTAATCTTTTCCTACAAAGTTTTCATCCAACTGTAGCGAAGATTATAACCATGTTCTTCTTGGCATTATGCGAACAATTATTTCCTCCAGAACTCTGTTTTCCAATTAAATAATATTATTCTGTCTTTACAAGGATTATTCAGACGTACGAAGTTTGTCTTTGCGAAGTGCGTGCATGCTTTGGCGGTTGACTCTCGATATCCAGGTCAAGGCTTTCTGCGACTGGTCTACCTGAGCAGACTGGTGGGCGAGAAAGTAGAAATGAAAAAATAAGTAAAATACGCGGCCATAGAATAATATATTTACCTAGCTAGAATTTGAAATTTTCTTCTTCCCCGTGAGAGATGTCGAACCACTTCTGCGCATCCCAAGGACAAAATCGAAAATGAAGTCAAAGCGGGTTTTATGTTCTTGATTTTTTTTTATTTGTTTATTATTATTAACTCTTTTTTTTTGTATGTGTCTTCCTTCAGACGTCGTATTGGTAACGTTCTGGAAGGGCATATGTATAGCCAGTATGCTTGAAGAGGATAATTTTGTAATCCTCCAGGAGTGCGATTACAAGGTTGTACTACTTAAAACATTCGAAACGTAAAACTCGATCCCTAAGAAAACTTCTGAAAGGAGAAAACTGGCTATCCCTTGTGCTGATATTTGGTATTTTTTTTTGCATGATTTTAAATATAGAATGATCTAACGTAAGGAATCAGTATGATCTTTTGAGGGTCGACGGAATTTTTAAAAGGGTCAATGCTGATCAAGAGTCGACGTTGATTTGGGGTCGACAGCCGATTATGCACCGGCAACTTGTTTGCATAACCGAAATCCCATTACTAACAAAAATTATTAATAAAATTGTTATATATAATCTTACATGGGTAGGATAAGCTTTGGAATTTAAAAGTCATCCGGGAGAAATAGCCCAAAATAAAAATTCCACAATTTTTTTTTTGAAGTAAACTAATTTAAATCAAAAACATACTACGGAAAACAAGAAACAGATTGAATATTTTTAATTGAAAACTTGCTTATATTTGTGAAATTAATAATAATAATAAAAAAAAATCTGAAATGTTTCAGATTTTAAGTTACGTCCAAAGGGACATTTATTTAACATTTTGTGTGTTACCTTTATTTGTTAAATACCATGTTCTTCGCACTTAAACCATAAAATTCAGTTCAACAGCAATATCGCAAAATAATTTTAAATTGAGCATATCTTTAGAAATTTCGGTACACGCTCTCACGCGCTGGAGATAAAAATGTTTTTCTGTACAACGTTGGTATTGCTGGCTTTGAAATCTTTGAGTTTGTTAATGAAAAATTCGTTAAAGTTTTAGAGAATATTGTTACGAATTTCACATTTATTTGGCTATTTATTTAGAACTGTAATTAAAATTCCTTTTTATTTTCCCGTGCAACGCACGCAGACGATTTTTGAAGAGAAAGCTACGTCAAAAAAAAAAAAAAAAAAACATGCATACATTTATGCAGATTTTTCATTTTTTAAAATTTAATGCAGAGCGATAACATTTAGTGGCAACAATTTGAAAAGTGATGCGCCGTTTTTGTGTTTCCGACGCAAAATCGCAAAACGAAAGTAATAGTCCTTCGGGACTAAATCCCTTTGGACTAATAATAATAATACTAGAAAAAAGTATAATATAAAGGCATAATAGATTAATAGAAAAAATAAATCTCATAAACCATTTTTTTTTCAAAACTTTTGTCCATATTATTAGTTTAATTGTTACCTTTAAGTTACATATGAGCAATTGTTTGTGTTATTACTATGTTGTGTGCTGTATATTATAAAGGAAAATGTAAGGGTTTAGGAAGAAAAGCAGTCTTTTAAAAAATGATGCTGTTTGACAGGATTCAACTTGGCAACACCTGACCTAACGGAACTAATATTTATCATATCTATGTGTTTACAAAATCCAGGCAAATATCCACACAACACTCTGATTGAGGCACTTGCTTCAGATAAAGAATGAGAGGAGGCAAAAATTAATATTAATTAAAAATTATTGAGAAAACATTAAGAAAATACGAAGACTGCAATTTTGAGATTCTCCTGAGTGCTGAAATCTGCCGACACGGCTCTGCATATCATGTTTATGTATCTATTTAAGAACACGTTTGTGAAAATGAGCTTTCATACATTTATAGGAATTCCGTTTTCAGTTGATGAAATATTGATCAAAATAGTAGGGTATAAAAGATATTGAATATCTGGTTGGAGAATATCTGAGTATCACTCATTCATCACTGGTTTTTCTTATTTATAACGCAGTTCGAATATCCAATTCAGATAACTTTTCAGAATTCATATGGAGAAATCTGTAATTCAGAAAAAGATGATTACAAATAGGAAGTGATTATTTATAAAATTAATGATAAAACATGGATATCATGTCAAAATATCCAAGCATATCCAGACTTAGATTATATGACTAAGTATATCAAGATTTGATTATAAAGAAAGAAGAAGAAAAACTCAATTTTATCTTAATACTGTTTTTATCTATTTATATATATATCATATCGGGTTGGAAAGAAAGTAATTCCGGTTTTTTAGTGTGAAATAAAACTCATTTTTTTTTTCTACACAAAAAATGCGCTTTAATCAAATATATTCCATTCTGTTCGATGATGTTTTGCCATCTTTCTGGTAACTTCATGATTCCGCGCTCTTAAAATTTCTGGTCTTTATCAGAAAAAAAAAAAATCAACCAAGTGCCATTTGAGGTCATTGTTATAGTTCGACCGCCTCATCCGCGCCCATGAGCGTAAACACGCATGCGCTATCCGGACCGAATTATTCTCAAAATAGGGTAGAAAGGATGGAGACTTTTTCCCCCTCCATTCTCTCTTTCCAGAGGAGAGAAGGCTTTCCTTTCGCAGCAAGTAATAACTCCCCTTTTGGACGAGTCTATGTGTTTTGGCAGAATGCCAGCCAAGGTTGCCTTTGAAACGGTCGAACTATATGACAGAAATTCTTATCGTGCAAGACGTTTTGTAAATTTCGAAATAAATGATAATTCGACGATGCAAAGTCGGGTCTATATGGGAGATGCGACATGATTTCGCAGCCAAGCTTCAGTAATTTCGTATGTGTTGGTAAAAATATGCGAGGCCTCGCATTGTCGTAGTAGAAAACGATTTGCGATTTACCAAGTCTGGTCTCTTCTGTTCAATTGCTTTCTTTAATTTAGTAAGTTCTTGGCAGTAAATATTTGAATTGATTGTTTGGTTGCTTGGAAACCTGATGATTTATCATGCTGAACCATGATATTTTTCGATAATTGTAATTGTAGACGATCAATTTTTCATCACCAGTGTTAATTCGTTTTAAAAAAGGGTCGATTGCTTTACGTCTGAAATGCGCTTGGCAAATATTAATACGCTGTGTTAAGTAAATATCTTTCAATTCATGCGGAAACTAAACATCGAGATTCTTCCCGAGTCCAAGACATCTTATGAGATTTTTAGTTCTTTTGTGTGATACGTTTAATATTTTTGCAATCTATTACACAGCTTTACGACGATTCGATTCACTTATGGCTTTAATTATGTCATCATCAACTTCAGAAGTTCGGCAAGAACGTTGGTAAGCTTCAAGGGAAAAATTTCCAGGAGGACATTTTTTAAATCGATTCTGACACATGCGTTCTGTTAAGCAAACACCACAAACTTCACATATCTTTTTGAGCCTGAGCCCCTTTCTTCTTGCCTTTATCAAAATAAAAAATAAAATACCACGAAAATGTTTATTTTTGCACCCCATGTTAAAACTGACCATAAACTAAGAGTTGTATGCAAAAATACACAGAATTTATTTCTCTAGCAACCTAAAAACTGTCAGTAATCGTTTAAAAAAAGTTATGAGATTGACAAAAGAATAAAAAAGTCAACATAACGCTGTCTACGCAAACGCAATAACTTTCTTGTCAACCCAATATATTTGAAAATTGCTTATGTCTGATTTAGTTGTCTTAACTTAATATTGGTTATCAGAAGGATTAAGAACATATTTTTATAGATATTTGATAACTGATGGAGATGAGTTTATTATCTTATTTGATTTCTCTTTTGAGGTAATACGTGATATATGTGATATTCAAAGAATTATCATTTTTTATTTCCTAAAATGTCTCTTTTTACTATGGAGGATGAAGTATCGGAAATGTTTGGCCTTGATCGCTTAGACTTTTATGGTTGATCATGATTTTACCACCCTTTTAAATCCGTTTTATGTTTACGTAAAGGAACAGCATAGATGGCCAGTCTGTCACATGATCAGTCAGATGAAGATGTCAGATGTCTGTTAGATATATTCTATGAGTACTGAATATTATTTCTTCATGTCGCTTGTTCACATGAATAATATCAGTATGATTTCTGTGTGTTTAATTATATAATTCTTGCCAATTATAAATTAAATTGTTTAGCTTTTAATGTTTTATTTTATATTGTGGCCTGCGTACGGGTTCGTAATGGATTGAATGCACAAGTCGTTAAAGAGTTAATAAAATTTATTTTTTTCTCCAATAAAACAAAATGCTGAAATATTTCCTCAGAGATATTCGTACAGTATCACAATATCTCACAGTAGTTATATTTTTGAACTACTAAAAACGTTAAACAAAACTTAAACAGAGAAGTTAATTTGATCTCACAGCGAATTTGCTACAATTAATAACAGCACGCAGTAAACAACTATAGTTCGCATAACAACAACAATGGAGCTGATATGTTTTAATCTGGCTTTTATAAGCTTTTTAATCAAGCACGAGAATATTCTCGTAAAATTTATTTTCTGGATTTTTCTGGGTAGCAAAACAGTACAATTACGAGATATTTATTTATTAAATATTAAATGCACGAGCTCTTGTATTTTTACTTTTCCAGCGTAACTTTTTCTTAAATTTTGTCATGCTGCCTTGCTCGGGAAAATAAAACAATTTTAATTACAATTTTACTAAAAATAGCAAATTAAATACAAATTCCCTAGCAATATTTGTTATATATCTACTGGAATTAAAAGCGTGTATTGTTGCTGTGATTCAATCTTTTTATCCTTAATTCTTGATTAATTTCCATTTGAAACATTAAAAAAGGAATTCCCAATTATAAGTTTACTATTGAAATAACGTTAATTGTAGGATTATTATAATTTTAATTAACCAGTTATTACGATTTAGTCTTTTTCTGTAATTTCTCCTTTTCGTTTCCTTACCAGAATGCAAATTCGATTTGAGAGTATTTAAGTTCAGGGTTTTGATTGTGAAACAGAGCGTGTTTCTGCCTTTCTCGGCCACATTGCTAGGTTCGCCAGGCCTGATAAGATTGCATTTTTTCTGCTTTGCGTTTTAAATCAATAGTGTAGTCTTTGACTACTACACTTAGTTTAACTTTTGAAACTGACTGTTACTTTAAGTTACATCGCCAAAAATGGTGGCTGATATTGTCATATACGTACAATACGTGCGTTTATATTAAAGTTCTGCTTTTATAAAATGATTATTATATACCTTCTCATTATTCTCTCCTAAGTCTGTTAGAGTTTGATGTAGTTTATGATACCAAAGAAAGTGAAACTCTATAATTTTTCAACATAATCATTGCCACTATGTGTAATGAAAATGATAGCTCATGTGCTGTAGTTTAAATTTTTGGGAAATTAAATTTTATATATTAAAATGATATGGTACAGATATAAAAAAGGAATTTTTATGTTCAAAGGTGATCAACAATTGATCATCATGATACTTAAAAAATATTTAATTACATGCCACAAATGCCATCAGAGATGCCATTTGAGAATGTATGAAAGAAAGCAAAAGTACTTGATTTGCCTTTCCTTGTAATGTTTTTTTTTCTGGTTTTTTATATATGATGTTCAAATGAAACTTAACAAATACTGAATAAAATCAACCCTAATTCATGTTTCATGATTAAGTTATTCTATTTAACCTAGATGTTTATTATCAATCAACCCCATCCTTTCTTTTTTTTTTCGGCTGAAACATCTGCTGAGATTTATGAGATAATTTTCAATACCTTGCGGCAGTAAGATATATATCGCTAAAACATAGTATTAGGTTAAAAGTGTTGTCTAATGATATCTTTAAAAACCATTAACTTTACATTATAAATTTACATTTACATTAGAAAGGTTATAATACAGGAATACTGAAATTAAGTTCCTTCCTTGTTACTTTTATTAGGCTTTTGAATCTTGTATGCATCGAACTGAATCGATTTGCATGCGGATTCTTTCTCTTTTTGATTTGAATGTGTTTTGTAATTACAGTGTACTTACTGTCGATTGATTGTATGAGGTCACTGGGGTTTGGAGGGATAACCAAAGCTGCATGCTGTTCTTTGGAAAAAAGTGGGGCAAAGATGTTAAATATACAATTATACCTCGCTTTACGTCATGAATCCGTTCCAGATCCTAGATTACATATATTAAATGAACTTTTCCAATAAAAAATAAAGGGAAAATTAATAAATCCGTTCTTATAAAAAATCCTGTTGTTATTATGATAAAACTGTTTAATTATAAAATACCAATGCAGTTGGTGAAATATATACTGTACGTAACTGAAGCACTGCACACGATACTGTACATAATTGTTTTTCTGCTATGTAGATCAAAAGCAATTTTTAATCGATTTCCCTCTCTTCGCAACATAAGCCTTAAGCGCAAAGATATCATTACAATTATCCATGTAATGATATCTACGGATATCCGACAATCTCTACGGATATCCGTCGATAGTTTCATTGTCAATTGTAATAAACCGATTTTTTTATGAAATTATTTTTTTGGTGACAAAAGCAAAAGTAGTAAGAACGTAGACACTAAATAAAAATCACAAATCAAAGGAAATATCTTCCGGTAATTTCGAATCCAATATCAACACACCCGTTTCGTGTGAATCAGGGATATATCACGTGTGATTATACATCAATCCTGCTTCTCTACAATGTGAACATAAAGCGTTAGGTCAAAGACTAAGGAACGATCGGCAGTCTTTGAATTCCAGTTAGTGTCTCAAGACGTTTTACAAAAAAATTCAGTTACTCCTTGTAGAGACGATCCAGGAGAAAGTAGTAGATTATTATGAATATTAGCAATATTATTATAGATTTAGAAGAAAGTACTAGTTTTATTTTATTCTGACGAAATACCCTTCATCAGCCATCAGAAGTAATTCAAGAAGGGATACTGAATTGCTGGATAGAATAGTCAGTATCAGCGAAGATTGCTCTGATAAGTCTGCTAATACTAAAAGTACCGTAAATTTTTTACACCGATAAAAACAACTACAAAGTTGTCAAGTCGACGGTTATCGGTAGTTCTAGGGTTAAGATTGTAATTGTTTTTAAATTAAATTAATCTTTTGTCAAAAAATACGTGGTTTCCTATACCCGTCAATTTGACGTATGTCCTTAAATACAGGAGAACAGAAATGTCTGTAATTAATCCACTCAGAAAATATTGCCTTAAAAAAGAGTAACCTTGAGAATTGTTCAAAAGAACACTTCGGATGGAATACAGCAATTCGGGATATTTTACCTGTCATAGCAAATGTCGCAGCACGTTTCCAGTTACTTTCGAAAAACAGGCTTATAATATAATCATACGGTGTCTCCCCAAAACATCGTCGTATGAAAACATCGTCGTCGAAAACATCGCAATTTTAAAACATCGTCGCAGAAAACATGCTAAAAAATAAAGCATATGTTAATCATCGAATGATGATAATTGCAGACGTGTTTTTTTAAAGACATAAATGTATATTTCCATGATGAATTGTGAGGAAGGAATGAGAAATGTTTTTACCCACATATTTTATATTTTTTAAAAAACTAACAAAATTTTGCTAAAAAAGCAAGAAGGAAACTTAAGCATTCAAATAAAGCTGTATTGGTAGTTTTTCTTAAAAATGTAGTCTAAAAAAGATTAGAAAAGGGAAGATGAGGAACTGCCTGAGATTATCCATATTAAAATTGTTTAATTAATTATAAAATTGTAAAATACCTTTTTTCATTTTGTTTACCTTATAGAGACATTAGGATTTTTTGAAAGCAGGAGAGATGAAAAATGAGCAATGCCCTCGCCGGGACTCGAACCACTGAGCTCTCGAATACTCTCCGAGTGTGCTGATCATTATACTACGAAGGCGGGAGAAATAGCTTATAATCCGATATTCGTTTTTAGACTACATTTTCATAAACAGCTGCAATAGAACCATATAAAAGAGATTAATTAATTAATGACTATTAATAGTTAACTACATAAATTTAAAATTCTATTAACTGTTCTGCGTAGTATTAAGTTTGTTTGTTTCTGGTGACGTTTTCGTCTGTAAACCCGTTAGATACTATTCGTGCAGCATATATGCTTGCTGAATTATCTGACTTTTATTACGTTTCATGCAGAACTGTATATTTATTTACGTAAATAGGCAATAATTTTCAGTCGCATTTGAGATTTAATGTTTCTTCTGACTGCGTTTGGTATTCAAAATTAACTAATTAATTCTAAACAGCTTGTAAGTAATTAGTATATCGCACATATTATTCAAATACATGTTTTTTAATAATCAGCGTTCTATCGACGGATAATTCGCCCACCAATTTATCGGAACCTGAATGCTCATGCATTTTCCGTTCATGAATGTTTCAACTAAATTTCCAAGCTGCAAAAATATTGCATTTCCGGTTCCTGTTTGCTGAAGATCTTTGATTTAATCCCCCATCATTTTTTACTGTATAATACGGCGTGGGAGGCAAATACAAAAGAACCTCGGCGAAACTGGAAAGCTTTTTTAATCGTAGTCTGGAAAGGTCAGAAGCAATTCTTTATTAATAATTGCCGTTATGGAATACACACCTTTGTCCTTCCCAACGGGGAGGCTAGGAATTTTTCAATTAGGAGGCCCTTTTGGTATAAGTTATGGTACATAATCTTCTCCCAAAAGGGCCCCTTGTTAGGTCATTGGCCGGATTAGGATTGGATTCGTGTCGTCGATCTTTTAATGTGGAGAATTAATTGGATAAAATTAGGGTTTAATAACTTAAAGATGGAAGAATTTTCTGTTCAAAGGATACGAATGAAGTTTAAAAAAATGTATTGAGTTTCCAACATTTTCGTGGAGTTTTTGCTGCATACTTGAGTGTTGATTAAAAAGTACATATAGTAAACACAGTATTTTTGTTTAAAATTATGCAAAATTCAACCTGACGTATCTAAAGCTGAAATTCACCCTTGCGGAACGAACCGTACTTTTTAAATCTGAAATTAGCATACTCGTCTTGAATATTTCTCGTCCACATCAAATGTGGTTTTTATGAAAAGCACTTTTTTTAGTTCACAGCTAAAAAATTTGAACACTTACTTAATGACACATAATGTACTATATTTTAATGCGTAATGGACATAATGTACTACATTTTAATACGTCATTCTCATACAAACTTAAATACATTATGGAAAGTTCATTATCTTTTTTATTACGAAAACATTTATCACTAAATTTTCTAACTGGTACTATTCCATATCATCAATAATAATTAATATAAGGGTGACCAAGAAATGCCGAGGAACGATTAATGTAAAAAGTACGTGGTTAAATGAATGCACGTTATTCTGAAAAAAAAATTAACTGTTTGGGCTTTTTAAATGAATTACAGGTACTCTTTATAACAAAGGCGGAATTAACTTAACTAAATTTGAGATAATGCGTGGATAGTCGATAAAATGGCTAACTTGAGTACGGATAATGGATTTCAGTGCATTTTGCCAACTATTTTCTTTTATTTGGGTAAAGCAACATACCTGAAAAAAAAAGTATTTTAAAAATTATTTTGGAACTATTATATTACGATTCTAATGGCTGATGAATTAAATACCTGTAGGAACAGTAATTATTTTAAAATTCTTATTGCATTTGCTTGCTTTTAAAATTTTAATTTATTAAAAATTGTGTATTTATTAGTCCAAAGGGATTTAGTCCCGAAGGACTATTACTTTCGTTTGGGCGTTTTGCGTTGTTTCACAAGAAACGGCGTATCACTTTTCAATTTAGTGTTTATGTTTCTTTGTTAGTTTTTTTTTTTTAATAGCCAAATAAATGTGAAATTCGTAACAATATTCTCTAAAACTTTAACGAATTTTTCATTAACAAACTCAAAGATTTCAAAGCCAGCAATACCAACGTTGTACAGAAAAACATTTTTATCTCCAGCGCGTGAGAGCGTGTACCGAAATTTCTAAAGATATGCACAATTTAAAATTATTTTGCGATATTGCTGTTGAACTGAATTTTATGGTTTAAGTGCGAAGAACATGGTATTTAACAAATAAAGGTAACACACAAAATGTTAAATAAACGCCCCTTTGGACGTAATTAAAATCTAAAACCTTTCAGATTTTTTTTTATCTTTTATTAAAAAATTATTTTTGTAAGGAATTCAGATGAAATATTTTTAGGACTTTTCTAGCAACGCAACGATTTCTTGTACACTTTTAATGTCTTTTTAATGTGTACATGTAATGTTGTAGGAACATTGATTGCTTAGATATTGAGGTGTTGATTCATAATGAACAGCAGGAACTTGGCAGCCGAAGCGGATAAAAATATTCCTTTTTATTTCAATTGACGTTTATGACTACCGTTGATTTGACACTCTGATCGTACCTATTTCCAGATTTATATTTTTAATATTGTTGCGACAGGAAGAAAACCTCGCAACAGCATCTTAGCAGAAGCAAAATGCGTAGTTATGCAGTATGGCAACTTATTAAGAGAAAGATTTCGGTTCAGGAAATCTTAAATTCCGAATTAGCAACGTCATCATCGTTATGTAAAAATCATATAATATGGATTAATCTAGAAATGACGCAGTCCGGATAAAGTTATTACTATTTTTAGAATAGAGAAGGGAAATGCCCAAATTAAAATTAAAGATTAAGGGACTGTTGCTGATTTAAATTATAATTTTGTTTTACCTAATTCTTATTTTACATACACACAGTTCAAAAAGTGTATATAATGCATATTATTCTTTACCTATAGTAAATTGATACTTATGGTAAATTGAAAATATAATCAACAAATAAAAAGTTTTAAATGCTTTGTTTTTTAAATACTTTGAAGTAAACCTCCTCGAAGAGTTTATTATTTTCAATTCGCGAAGTTTTCATCCTTTCAAAATAAAAATATTTATGTTTCAAAGAAATATTTGCTGTTGTCCTCAGGACAGGGCAATAATGCATAGCTATGTCTTGAATAATTAAATCTTATTTTGTAAATAAGTTCGCAGGTCTCTATGGTGCGGCAATTAATATAATAATAATATTGAGGTAAAATAACATCATAGCAAATTTTATTTCTACCATTTGGCTTCGCTCGCTGGTTTTAAACTTAAATTTTACGTTCTTTATATTTCACTTCTGGAGGAAAAATTCTCAGTAACCGGTCGTAAATTCTAGTACACCAATCGCAACTTCCCTAATTTAAAATTGTTTCAACTCTCAAACTGAAATATGCATATTAATGTTTCAGCTCTCGATTTAAAATCTACATACCAAATGAAATGAAAATTTATTATTTATTAATTTAAATTACCCTTATTGATGTTTTTCAAATCTTTTGATTTTTATATTTTTTAATTAAAAATTAGCTAAATATTTTTAAAATTGTTTTTATGTGTATAGTAATAAAGCAATACTGTTTGCTTAACCACAATGTAATGAAATCAATATTACCCTTAGTACCCTTAGTACCTATAGTATGTCCCGTCTAATTTGTATAAATATGCCGAGATTTAAACATCAATTACGTGTCCGTCCTTAGTTTTTCAGCAGCATTTCTCCGAAAGTTTTTGGTTTTCCACTAGCTTTTCTCCGAAAGTTTTTAAAGTATGTATTTCATCGGCGGCAATTTATCCTTCGGCAAAATTCTGTAGGAAATGAAATAAAATTCTTTATAAACACTTTTTTTTTCTTTACCTAGGTTACTTCTTAGAAAGTATTTTCATTGTTTTATGCAGGACACAAAGAACATAAAACTTATATTTTTGATTTATAGATGGGCATAAATATTTTTTGTTAAAGAATCATTTTTCACAGATTTGACGTGACAACGTTTATGTGGTTTTTTGGAACTCACCGCCTTACGACACCCAGGAATTCATTGGTGATTCACTCCACTCAAGA
This sequence comes from Stegodyphus mimosarum, assembly GCA_000611955.2. Lineage (NCBI taxonomy): Eukaryota > Metazoa > Arthropoda > Arachnida > Araneae > Eresidae > Stegodyphus > Stegodyphus mimosarum. The sequence continues at coordinate 264,097 of KK118339.1, read as the reverse complement.
TTGCAAGCGTTTAAGAAAGATGTGGTGTCCAAGGTCTTTGACACCGCTTTCTTTAGGCATTTATCTAAAAATAAGTAGTCTTAGAAAAATACTGGTTGATATATAACTTTGTCAGTACAGTTTAGCGAAGGAGTAATTTTGAGAAAGTCACATCGCATGCAATTTTATGATTCTATTATATTTACGCTTTTTCCCGCTATTCTGCACTTCTAAGACATTAGAATAGAACATCAGTTAGGATGGAAAATTTGTCATATGTTTTGCTGAATAACTTAAGTCTTTCTTTGTGATTTTCCCCTGGTTTGGAACTTGGAATTACTTCAAGCCTATAATCACCTGAATCTCAGGATATATTTTCTGACAGAGTTAGCCAGAAATATGAAATAATGTGCAAAACGCCGCATTATTCGAAATTATGCTGTCAAGCTAATGATACAGGGGAGAATATAAAACAATAAAATGTGCCTAAAATAAGATACAGTCCTAATCCGACTGTAATCTTTGATAGACTTATGCAAATGATAAACAAGAATCACTCTGGGCGCTTCTCTGGTTTATAACGTCAACTCTAGTACATCAGCTGAAATGCTGTGACGTCACCAAACATGAGTCAGCACTAAACATAAGATAGTTTTGCTTAAAATGTTTTCTGCGGAAGCATCCATTCTTAAGAAAATAGCTAAAAAGTTTTGGTCATATTAATACAGCCTTGAAAAGACAATTAAATTAAAATGGAAGAAGAAAGAAGAAAAAAGAAGATCGAGTATTAATCAAGACCAATGAATTAACTTTACCAAAGACCAGGGTATACGGATGATAAGTTGCATAATAATTCAAGATTACTAATTAATTATTTATTGCTTCTCTCACCCAGGATGTAAATGATGGGATGAACGAGTGTATATTTAAACTGAAGGATCGAAAAGGATAGTGATAGTGTGCTTTTACTATTGAGTGTGCATGTTGTTATTTCAATTAGCTGTTTCTGAATTCTGAATCTTGGCCTCGCATTCTTACCACCGAAGCTTAATATAACGCCGGTGTAAGTTTTTGAGTCCACCTGCAAGGTTAAATTAATTTGTGTATTCTTGAAATGTTAGCTTGCCTTTGAATTTAGTATATTACCATTATCTTTTAAGTTCTTCACCACAAGTGGGTGGTGAAATTGTAAGCACGTAGGCCCGTACCGTCTGTAATAGCTGAGTTCAATAAAAGGGTCTTTTACACACTTCCCCTGTTGTATTCATCATCTAGTCTTAGAGATAAGTCATTGCACAAACTTTCAAGTAGGTCCAGTAGCAGTTTGTGCCAGCAAAGAAGACTAGATCTTACGCATTGACGTATTAGATTTAATAATTTAGAATTAATAATTTATATTTCATAATTTTATACATACACTTTCTTTATCTAAATGTAATTAGAACGACATTAAATTATGAAAAAGAGGAATAACGGTTTTCCTCTTTGTATCATTTAGTCACTATCGCCTATTCATATTACATTATCCACGGGAATCATCTCGTATCTTTAAATATGCGGTTTTTAATCTCTTTTTTACTCGGAACTGATAGGCCGTTTATTTCCATTAATCGAAAAGATAATAGTAAAGGTCTTTAACTGTTTAGTGACCATACTGAAGTGTGATACGTACTAGCTTTTGAATTTAACTTTTTTCTATGAGTTTACTAAGGGTTTAAAAAAACATTCATCTGGAATAAAACTTAGGAAATCTACGTCGCGGAGGGAAAAAAAGACTTTCGTCGTATTATATAGAATACTGAAATATCTAGACACACAGAGATTGAATGCAGACAGTATTGGGTTAGCAAGAAAGTAATTTCGGTTTGCACAAATAGGCAGCATTCTGTTCCTTTTGTTGTTCTTCTGTGAATCTTAGATTTTTTTCTTTTTATATTTGGCAGCTTACACTTTTAGGTTGCTATAGGAGCAAATTCCGTATAGTTTTATTTACAAATGTTAGTTTACCGTCAGTTTTAACGTAGAGTGCAAAAATAAACATTTTCGACATTTTGCTTTTTTATTTTCATAAAGGCAAGAAAGTGGCTGAGGCTCAAAAAGAGATTATGTGAAGTTTCTGGTGTTGATTGCTTAACAGAATGCACGTGTCAGAATTGTGTTCAAAAATTTTTTTCTGGAGGTTTATCACTTGATCATGACGAACTTTCTGAAGTTGATGATGATAACATTAAAGCCATAACTGAGTCGAATCTTCATACAACTGTTTGAGAGATTCCAGAAAGGTTAAAGGTATCATATACAGTTGAAAATCACATAAGATGTCTTGCGTTCGTTAAGAAGCTCGATATTTGAATTCCCCATGAATCGAAAGAAACTGATTTCACACAACAAATCAATATTTGCAATACGCATTTCAAATGTAATGCAGTCGACTATTTTTTTTAAACGAATTATCACTTGTGAAGAAAAATGGATCGTCTACAATGACATTTATCGAAAATGTCATGGTCTAAGCAGGATGAATCAGTACAAATTGTATCGTAAGCTAAACTGGATAAGAAAGAGATCGTGCTGTCGATTGTGAGATTCCGAAGATGTTGTGTAGTTTAAGCTGCTTCCACGCAACCAAACGATCAATTCAGACTTTTGCTGCCAACAATATCTGAAACTGGAGGAAGCAATCAAAGAGAAAAGGCCAGAATTGGCAAATTGCAAAGGAGTCGTGTTCCACCACGACAGTACGAAGCCTAACAAATCTACAGAAACACGTACGAAATTTATTACAGCTTGGTTGGGAAGTGATGTCGCATCATCCATATACATCCGACCTTGCACCATCGGATTATCATTTATTTCGAAGTTAACAAAACAGCACATATTTTGGTAATAAGGATGACCTCATTTCGCGCTTGGTTGAGTTTTTCTGATGAGTTTTCTTTGCTGAATTTCTATGAGCGCGAAGTCATGAAGTTATCGTCGAAGATAATGGAAGATATTTCACTGATTAAAGTCTATCTTATTATTGAAAAGAATTGAGTTTTATTTCACACTAAACAATTGAAACTGTTTTCTTTCCAAGCCAATACTTAAATTATAATTTCCAGGTAACTGATAGAAAAGTTTTAAGAAATAGTGTTTCATTTTTGGCATCAAGTTGCGTAAGATTTCGTTACTAAGGTGTGTGACCTGGCAAACTGGTAAATCTAGCTGGGAATGACATTCCAAGTAGATCATCAATTTATTATTTACCCCACCTAATTGCCAATTTTTAAATGTGTCGCCATGCCGTGCGGTATAATTTTTTAAAATTTTATTAAATTTAGAACAGTGTATGGATTAACAATCAGAGCGATTCAAAGGCCATATAGTACCTCTTAACAATTTTTATCGTTCTTTTATTTTTAATGGTATAACGTATTCATAGGGTATATAATAAAAATATATTTCGTAACATTTTTGATGTGGTAAGGTGTCTAAAGGGCATTCTTTTAAAAACCACCATAATTACCCAGGATTTTAAAGAAATATTTGTGTTTTTGTGGCTGTGAATAATATTCCAAGGAGTGCAATGTATGTAGCCGTATAGCTAGATCTGTCGACACCATGCTGCTGCAACATGTGCAGTTAGCCATTCCACGACGCGCATGCAAGATTCGATAAGCGCGGTGCACATTTTGTACATCTCCCTATGTAAACATATGCAGATGCCTATATTCTTCACGGGATATAACTTCATATTTTTCTTTCGCATTTATCTCGAAAACTATGGATCCTACAGGTATAGTTCTTCAGCCATTTTTTATCTTTTCCAAGCAAGGAATCTGGCTGTGTAGAGCTTGGCGTATCTTGATTGGATACCCTATATGGGAACTTACTGGATGCACTCCAATTTGAAATTCCTATAAAAATCTATGGCTTTTATGGCTTGGTATTACTTTCATGAATTAATTATTCTTTGGATATTTTTGCGTTCGTGTAATTTTCTGCAGGATATATGAGTAAACACTTGAACTTTACATTCCGATGCTTTAAATTCCATGCAAGCATGAAATTTGTAAGAATTTTTTAAAGCAGAATTTTTCATTTTTGCCTGTTACTCTTAAATTCCATACAAGCGTGAAGTTTGTAAGAAATTTTAATAGGAGAATTTTGCTTTTTAGTGCCTGGCTACTCAGCATAAAAACCTTAATACGCTGTTATTTCTTATTGCAAGCATTTAAATCTTTTCTTAACTTTCTTGGAATTTTTTCTTAATTAAATCTTTGCTTGGAAATTTTACTACTTCCACTCTCTTATAATCTATATTTAAACTAATTCAAAAACAGTATAACTTCTAATTTTTCTTAACCTGTTTCCTTTTTTATTTCTCAGTGTAATCTCGTGATAAAAATCGCGTTGCCTTGATTAGTACCCTCCAAACGAAGAAAGAAAGGAAAGTAAAATAAATTACTATCACCAGAGGAAGAAAAGAAAATGGCAATAGAAAAATTCCTTTCCAGAATAATATTATGTAGTCTAACGAACGTATAATGTCAATCTAACACGCGAAAACTTCTTCTTTTATACTTTCTTATCTTTAATTTCTGCTTCTCTTTGGCGGTGCTGGTGCTTGTAAAGTTTGTTCGAAACCATTTCTTCTGGAGGAGTGGCTGGTCGGTAAACCACATACTAGTCCTCAGAGGTTGGGAAATTCGTCTACTCGCCTGTCTTTGTTGTTCGTATGAGACAGGGACGGAGTGGGAAGGGAGAAATATACCTCCTTCATTTTCCATCATGAAGAGTCTTTGAACCGATATTTATCTTGAAAGTGCGGGAATAAAATTGGAAGCCTTTTTGTATAAAATTCGGCAAATTCAAGAACGTGAGATAATTCCTTTCCAGGTGTGCTGTAAATTCGTGTACTAGCAAAGTCCAAGGCTGAGAATTTCACTTAAATTAATGAGAAAAGCTATCTGGAATTTTAGTGGGGTATTGATGTGTTCCAAGAATGTTGTCCCGATGTTGTCATGGTGAAATCATTTCCAAACATTGCCTGAAATCTGCAGAAGTAGAAAGGAGAAAAAAAAACACTGAAATATTGGGGATATATTACCGAATTCAGATGTAGTATTTTTTTATGGGTTGTTTTTGAAAGTTAATAGAACCAAAACTATTTTATTCCTTGAATTTTAGAAAACATTTGTAAAATTCCTAATATCGCCTTTAGGTCTCGCATTATTCAATATTTTAATAGGTAGATTGAAATATAAATTATACTATCTATAGTTGAAATATTTCCTTCATTTTTACTTCCTTGTACAAAGTAAAGGACGTATTGTAATAGCGAGAAATTTCGGATATCATATTTCAATGAAAATATCCATTTTGAACGCCCTCGAATCAATTTCAATGATGTTTTTGAGTGATATCTATGCGTACGGACAGGGACTCTTTTTTTTTCAAAACGGATTCTAAAAGGGATTTAAAATGGATTTAGAAGAGACTTTTTCGTGACTTCTGCACGAGATACATATATACGTACTAGGTATCTTGCATAACTCTAAAAGGTATAGCTGTAGAACGTTGAAATTTTGTTCATGGGACTGCTACAACATGTAACTGTGCGTCTCCCTTTTTCGTTCCAATCAGCCTCGCCACTAAGTCAGTTGGTGCTCCAACTTCAGCTTCGTTTTACCTAACTTTCAATTTTGTGCAGCGAAAGTGGTGTCTTCCTACCCGACGGCCGAATTGCTTGTTTTTGCGTAGAAACTCTAATTTTGATTTTAAAACTCTAATTAATAATATTAAACTAATTTAACTCTATTTTTTTAAAAAAATTCTTTTTTTTCGTTTTGTTTTGTTTTTAACTGCATTTGATGTTTTAGGTTTTTCTGTATTTTACAGTTTTTAATGAAGATGTTTTTAGTTTTTATATTGCCTTGCCGCGAAGTGAGAATTGAATGATTGAATGAAAAATATATCTCTAATGAAATTGGAGGAAATAAATTAAAATTAATTGCAGCAGAAATTTACTTGTAGAATTTAATAGACCGTACAGCGAAGAGATATGGTATCTAAATTAGATATTTTATATTATGTTTGCATTTTTACGCTATTGAAACAGTGAGCTTATTGCTTATTCTATCTGAGGCGTCCAGTATGGAATAAAATTACGAACGTTGCTTTCCTCTTGTGAATGGAACGACGATAATCAAGGCGTTAAGTAATAATCGTGTATCCTTGAAATGTGGAATAAAAAAGTTCGAATTCAGGCCTGTATTATTAATGATCTTCGATTTGATTACAAATGTTATTTTAAAGAAAGAAGAGAGACTGAAATGCATTCCCGTGTTTTCATAGAATATAAAAAAAAAAACTGAAGTTTTCCGCTTTTTTACTAAGCGTACTATTATGATTGTGTTTCAGATAATTTAATCCTAAAAAGAAAGTATTTTCAGCATAGTAAAAATTAATCATTTAAAATCACTATTTAAAATTTTGTATCATAGCTGCTGATACTTAGTCCCAGATGTTGAACTTTCTTTTTAAAAATTTCATTATCAGTTATCCTCAGTAATTTAATTTTAATATCTTTAATAAAATCAGTTTTAAAATCTTTATAGTAAAGATATGTCTTTTAAGCAAATTTAATCAATGTTGCTGTATTAAGCTCTTCTCTTGGCACTTGCTGTTCGTTTTATTTCTGGAAGAAAGTGGCTTGTATCTGCATTCCAGAGAAGTTAAAGAAAATTCGGTACTCACGTTTTATTACAACCACCTTAGTAGAAGTCGCAAAACTCTAGCAACCATGCACATAGCAGTTCTTTAGGTAACCATATCCATTGTAAATTGCAATCCGAAAATTCACCGAATCACCTTTTTCTTCTCTGAAAAATCTTCAAGCTGTGCTAAGGTGGTTGCGCTAATATGTAAGTGCCAAAAATTATTTCCTCATAAAACGTAAAAACGAATAGGAAAAAATTAATTAATGACATTCAATTTTTTTACGAAAGTGATCATTTTAAAGAACGGAGATGGAATGAAATGCATTTCTATCTCGAAAGTTTCTAGAATATGAACAATTAAAAGTTTCCCATTCTTTTACTGAGCAGGTGTTTCCCATTCTTTTACTGAGCAGGTGTAAGATCATTTAATCGTAAAAAAAAAGCTTTCAGCTAAAGTAAAAATTTTTCACTTTTTTAAATTACGTATCATCATAGCCCGATGCTCAATGCAAAATACCGAATTTCTTTAAAAATTCGTTATCAGGCTTAATATCTTTAATATCAGACGGCTTCAGTTTTAAAACTGTTATGTAGATTACATTTCGGCGTTGTGAAATAAAAGGGTAAAAAAAAAAGAGTCTGTAAGATTAAGTGAAATTTGTTGTTTGCATTTGAATGTTATACTAAAAATACTGTGGAATTTTGCTCCCTTAAATCTGTCAAAAATGCTTGTTTTAAAATAAATAACATTTAACAGTAAATTAGATGCAGATTTATAATTTAATTTTTTTTGTGGATTGTTTAGCACGGACTAATAGAAAACGAATACAAACAAGCCAGCAAGAAGATAAAGCAACAGCTTGAAAAATCAGCAAAAAGTTTCGCGATTACATAAAACTTGAACGAATTTAGTTCATTCCAAGTTTTCGTAATCCATTAAGGTAATGTAAAGACCATTCTTTGAAGCCTGCCTTGCACTTTAACATCCGTTTTTGATAATGGAGTTTATTAATCATTGTTTCAATTATAATAGAGGTTAATAGGCGTGTCTGTGACCTCTGTGAAAACTGAGGCCGGTAACTTTCCGAACCAACTTTAGTAGCCGCTGTAAATCCTTAAATTTCTCCCATTAAATGGTAAAGAATATGGTGCTTATTTTTAGATAAACACGATGTTATTTTTTTCACTATAAGACTCTCCCTTAAGATGAACTCTCAGAATCGATGCATCCTTTTTTACCGTTCTTTTATTATTCTAAAATGACCTTAATCCGTTTATTAGTGACCATTTAATGATGGCTCCATATTTGCTGCTTATGTGATTCTGAGAGTAATATTTCTAGTTCGAGCAGTGCCCTGTGCATGTAATTGTAATCCAAATGTCTGAAACGTCGAATTTATTTGTTTTTGATTTTTAATCGGCGTATGTAGGGCAACCAACTTGTATCTTTGTTACTGTTTTGATACAACGATTTATGCCAGCAGCAGAAGTTCGACTTCCGACGCTCAACTTGCGATTAAGAACGAATTGCTTTTCCTCTTAATCGCCTGCCGCATATTAAGGTCGGAATATTTTCTTTTTCGATTTCTCAAGTTCTATTTAAATTTGCCTTTTTATTTGTAGTGGGGTTTTTTCCGATACGAATTTAATTTAATAATTTATTGGCATTTGTAATTTGCATATAGTTGTCAAAATCGTGATCATATCAGGTTTTTCATACAGTCTGTGGCAATGGAAGTATGAAGTAGTTGAATGGATATGTGGGTTCATTTTATCGTGGGTGGTGCGGCATTCTTGCTGTTAGCTTTTGGCACCTGCCAAGGCCACCATTTCTCTCGGCGAATAATGATTAAAACTTTCACATATATTTTGCAATTTATCATCGATATATTCGTTTATCTTTGATGATATACTAAGGCGATGGCAATTAGTTTATCGAAGACAAAGAACAGCATTGTTTTTAGTTTCCTATTAATGCTATGTAACACTAAATATGCTAAACACTTTTTATTTATTTTCCCCATGGTGGGCATCAGGTGTTTATAGGCATTGGCCCCTACTAAGGCCAGAAGCCGTGGTCTGTTTATTATGGAGGCACCTAATAGCTGGGCCACCGTCGCGTCCTGTGAAGGGACTGACAAATTGCATCCACGCCTTCTCCGGGATTCGAACCCTTGGCCCTTCGGTACAGCAGTCAGAGTCACTAACCACTTTTCCGTCTGGGTGGCTAAATGCTTAACATAACTAAACGTAATCAATTAATAATTAACCATTAACTTTGCATTTCACAGGCCCTACTATGTGATGATTACCCGCGAGAAGTTCCAACGTTGACTAACGATGAATGTGAATACTGATATAAATCTAATATTTGGAATAAAATCTGAGAAGTAATTAATAGTAGTATTCAGCGATGTGTTTACTATTTTTTAGCCCTTGTGAAAGATATACGGTTGATTAATTATTCTCATGACAGTGCACGCGAAGGATATCTGCTTGAGAAGGAATGCTTTCATGTAGACTTTCTAATGGAAATTTGCTTCGTAGAATCATTAGGTTATTTGGAAGCAGGAGATGTGAAAAGGGAGCAATGCTCTCGCCGGTATTCGAACCACGGACCTTTCGAATACGCGTTCAGTGTCACGAAGGCGTGATAAGCAGGGCGGGGAAAATACCATATAACTTGTATTCATATAACATGGGAAAATGACGGTAGTCCTACGCAGTGAGTCAATTTGCTGAGAACCAAATTCGAGATGACGAAGTTTTGCATTTTATAATAAAATTTCATATGGAAATCTACGTATCGTAATCATTGAAAATGATGATCAGTAGCTACACTATGCTATTCTGAAAACCTTTCAAGAGATATATATAATCATTTAAATCTGTGGAACACTGATTAAATTCGCTTATACACAAAAAAGTTTAACTAATGTTAAATATTTTTATATTAAGAAAATTAGTAACAATTTGGCTTTTCTCTAATAAATGCTTATTAAAATTGTTTTCCTAGTAAATTAACTATGATTTAACTATATGTTAACGTGAAACATGCATGTGTATCCTTGGCTAGAGTGTTGTTTCAGGATCCCTTTTTTTCAATAATTGATTCTTTGCTATTCTATTCCTCTAATATTTGCTTTTAAATGTTATATTTTAAGAAATTTGTTATGATTTGGAATCAGTTTTCGTAATTTTACTACATTTATCCCTTTTGGAACGGAAGTATCTGAAACGCGTTCCTTCAAATGTGGAAAATTCTGAGCGTATTACGACAAGGCACTTAAAATGGTCTACTAAATGGATCAAACCGAGATAACCATTTAAACCAAGATTTCTCGCTTCAGTTCCCTTCAGACAAGGTGGCTGAAGTCGAAGTATTTTATCTACTGCCAAAATGACGAATGGATTCTCAGAAATCGTCGAAATTTTTTAGCGATTGATTGCTAAGGTCACGTTAGACTCAAGTCGTGACCATAGCCATGACATTGCGCAAATGCCGTCGAATACTGAATGCTTTTTCGACGCTTTGTTGGAAAGAGTTATTTTAGATTAAAAAGGCGCCATTTATTTTTGAAGCCGTCGTTCAGAATACTAATATCAGGTTTCTTACGCCTGTCGTTTCTAAAGTGGCAGGTGTTACCCTTTGGATGGAAGTACGTATAATTTACTTTCCGTTAATTTTGGCCTGCTGTGGGTAAGCTGCAACCGTATAAAGCAATTAGACTGGATTATGTTGTTCTGTTCACTTGCTTTCTCTTACTGTTGAAGAAAAATTCCATCTGCCACTTTGTCATATAGCTGTAAAGAAGCAGCTGTTATATTTTAGCTTTATTATTTAGTGGGATAAATTCTTTGTGTAACCGATTTTTGTTTATTTCCACGTTGTTAAAACACAACTTATAAAAGTTCTTTTGCTTAGAAGTGGAGTAAGATTTACGTGTTTAAAAAATACTGAAAGACGTCATTCGTCCGATTTCAGGCTTTCTCAGTAGAGAGTTTTTGAAAAATAGTGCCATTCCAGCCTCTCTTGAAAATCGTTAGTAATACTGCTATCACATAGTTTACATTAGATTAATTATTTCACAGATTTTTAAAAATGTAATTTTCATTTAAGAGAAAAATATTAAGTTATGTAAAAAATCGATTTATTTACAAACATCTTCTGAACGGAGTTAACTATATGATAGTAAAACAAAAGGTATGTCATTATTATGGCCTGAAATAATTATTCTTTATGCACCTCAAGAAGCTTTCTTTCGTCGGTGTTCAATACCAAATACTGTTAAATACAGTTACAAAATTTTTTCAGTTAAAAATTAGAGTTTCTACACAAAAATTAGCAATTCGGCGAACGGGCAGGAAAACATAATTTTTGGTGCATGAAATTGAAACTTAACGTTGGCCACACTGGGTAGAAAGACGCAAATTAGTGCACTAACTGATTTAATTCACTGTTCTACGAAGAGTTTAAAATGTAAACAAATGACGGCCCCGTTAGCCCTAGTGTCATTTTTAAATTGTGTATAATTCTACAAATATCGCATGCAGAATTACTAAAGCTATAAAAACCTTAACCAGAACATTGGTGCTGCAGATTGCAACAAAAAAGGGAGGTGCACAACTAGATGTTATAGAAGTCCCATATACGAAATTTCAACATTCTACGGCTAATCACTTTTGCTTTATGAGACTTACATACATACGGACGGGTACGTACGTACAGCTGTCACAAAAAAAAATCCTTCTGAACCCATTTTAAATCCGTTTTACGATCCGTTTTGGAAAAAATATTCTTTTGTTCAGTCCGTACGTACAAATGAAACCCAGAAATACCGCTCAAATGGATCCGAGAGCGGTCAAAATGGATATTTTCATTGAAAAATGATACCCGAAATTTTTTCGCAGTTACAATATATATCCCTCACTTCGTACAGGGAATTAAAAAATATTTAATTTAGCTTCTTGTTCTTTAATACTTTGCGTACATTCCTTTTATTTTGTGGGTCATCATTACTTTAGAAACTATCTTCTTCTGTTTTTACAGTAATTTTCACAGAACAGTCTTCGCCTTTATCAGTTGGTTGATTACTGTGTAATTCTTCTGTTGTTCTTCAACAATTAGAAGCTTTTGTAATGAAAAACGAAGCATCTTTTTCTGAAAACTATTAATTTATATTTTAATGAATGTGTAAATAATAATTTCAGTATTTTATTATTTGAAGTTATTTATATATAGAGTTTATGCGTTTTAGACGTGTTTCATGAAACACATGTCTTTCTTTTCTTCATTTATTTCCATTATATTGACTTTAGTTTTCATTATTCTCAGCATCTGAAATTCCAATGTCGAACTCTTTCCGTAAAGAAGGATGACGCGTCACTTCAATGTCATAATATTGTACCAATCTCTCATCTGATATGTCTCCAATCGAGTGTTTTAACCTTGATTTGCCGGAATAAAATGAATTGCCTTTCAGTTATTATGATATAATCAATGCTGTGTGAGCATTTCGCGCTTAACTGGCAACCCTGACTTTATAAAAATTACGGCAACCCTGACTTTATAAAATTTATTCGTAAGATTGCATGTAATTATAATTTTTATACGAATTCATGAGCGTACCTTTATCATAAGACAACTGGAAATAAATTATTTTTAATGAATTATTATTATTAGTAGTCCAAAGGGGCTTTGTCCCTGAAGGACTACTGTTTTCGTTTTGCGTCGGAAACATGAAAAGTCTGAATCACTTTTTAAACTGTTGCCACCAATTCTTGCAGCCCTGTGTTCTATTTAAAGAAATTAAATAATAAAGAATCTGCATAAATGTATATATATTTCTCCAAATGGGATAAAACAAGGGCACCTAGAGCCATCCAATTTTGAATAACGTACGTTTCCACCCGAATATGCGCATCTGGAAGCCCAAATTTGCAATTTTTTTTATTATCTATTTCATATTTTGTAAAACTTTAACGAATTTTTGATGAACGATTTAAAAGCGAGCAATGGCAACACTCTACGGGGGAAAAAACCTTTTTATGTAAAGCATGCGGAATTGTGCATCGGGAATTCTAAGGATAGACTCATTTTAAAATCATTTTGCGATATTGCTGTTGAATGGAATTTTATGGTTTAAATGCGAAGAATATTACTGAACTGAGAAATACTGTATATATTTAATAAATAAAGGTAACACACAAAACGTTAAAAAGCGCTCCTTTGGACGTAATTTAAAGTCTGAAAACCTTTCAGATTTTTTAAAAACTTTTTTTATTGTTATGATTATTATTATGCCAGAAAGTTTTATAAGTGAAACCTATAAGTGCCCTATAAGTAAAAAAAATGCATTTCTGAAATATGTGTTATATACATACTCTTTTTGTATAAAATGTGCGTATAATAATGTAACAGCTTGTGAGCCGCAGCGACAGTTTTGCTTTCGAAATATTTCCTTTTAATTTCCCCGTAACATACGCAGATGTTTAGTGCAAAAAAATCGTAGCAGCAAGTAGAAAGTGAAAAAAATCGGAAAGCGAGTACCTGCCTTAAATTTTACGTAATCTGCATGTTTCTCATGCAAGCAAACAAAACGGGAAATATTATGTTAGGAGGGTATCAAAATGGCGAAGTTACTTTATTTCTTGACCTAAGAATGTAATATTATTTTATTATTCTTAGTTATAAAACTTTTCGATATAAATAATGTCATCATATATAGAAAGCGGTGGAAACACTGTGCCCTTTTTTTTAACATTTAAATTTCTAGTCACTACATAGGCGTATAATGGCAAGTTAAAAAAATATATAACACAACACGAAATAAAGTAAAATTTACATACTCACAGATGGAACGTTAGAATATGCAGAAGAAAATGCCATTTTATCTTGAACAAACATGTGAAGAGGGGAAAGAAGCTTAATATTTTAAAGGTTAGTTTGGTTTATTTGATTACAGCAAAGCACAAGAGGGCTATCTCGCCTTAAGGGAGGGATGTCTTTATGGAGGACTTTCTGAGGCAAAATGGGTTCAAGCACATGAGGAAAACCACGCCATGCAGTCGGTCCCAGCGCCGAGATTATCACTCGGCCGTTGGTGGGCCTTAATGGTTAAAGAATTTAAATGAAAAATGAGTTCTTTTCTTTTCTGCATGAGCTTTGAACAGTCAAACACAAAATTGTTCGACCTTTTTACACTCCCCCAAAGCTACAGAAGCAAAGTCCGAATGAGACAGCCCAAATCTCTCGAGATATGAAATGAAATTACCGTACCGATTTAAAAATTTAGTAATTTCAAAATTGCAGAAAAAGTGTTTATTATTGAGTTTGTAAGGGAAAAGAGGTCAGAAAGGCGGTACTTCAGCAGTTTAAATATGCTTGATGCTGTCGTATTCGACAGTAATTTGTAATCGAATTATTTATAATCGAATTATTTGTAATCTAATATGGTGAAAGAAAATGGGGAATTGTAGAATCTTATACGTGTTCTCAATTTAAACGTCACTTATCAGATTCGCATGTTTTTTCTCACGGTGCTTAATACAAATATATTGACAGGTAAATACGACTAAGTTTGGACAGACAGTTAATTATTTGATTCCTTCGTTTTGGTAATAATTCCAAAGATTTAAATTTATGTCAGCAATTTTTAATTTCGTTTTTGCAGTAATTATGGTCTCAAAAATCTCTATCTCTCGTGCAGAAAACATCTTACGCTGACTTACTATCTTAATCCTGGAATTCAATGAAATGTTATTCCTCTTGTTCTTCGTTTAACTCGTCTTCTTCTTGCTTCAAGCCTTCTTGGCAGTTCCGAAGGCACGCATTAATCATATTACTTTTTTGTTATTTTGTTAAAAAAATGAACGATTTTCATCCTTACTTTAAAAAGTACATTACACTGGGTTGTACAGAAATTGAATTTTTCGATTTCTAACTTGTCTTTTGTAGATTAGGTTGAAATGGCCAAATTACTGGTACAGAAAAGAAAGAATAGTGTAATATATGCTTTGCATTACTTTGTTCCCACTAATACAGTAAGTAATGTAATAGGTAGTATACAGTAAACGTTTATTATTACGCTATTTAATGTTGCTGAATATCGTGTATTGCATAATTTATTCATTAAACTTGATCATATTTATAGGCATTAAATGAATATCCTGTTTTATACAGAGCTTGGTGTTACGTATTCCTTGTAACATACTCTTATGAATTTTGTGTACATATGAAATAATTTTACTGAAATTATATGTGAAACTGTAATACTTTTTGTATAATGTTACATAAAATACGTGAAAGAGACGAAACTCTGCCGGAAAAAGTAAGATTACAGGGGAAAGTATGTTTAACATTAATTAAGTAAATGCCTCTCTCACTAAATTGGTGAGATATCGCCAATCTGACGGCAGTTTTGGCCCCTAATTTTTGTTATCAAATTTAGCGAGAACTCGTTAGAAGTCATCAAACTTGGTGAACATCTAGCGATATTTCGGCCCGGCCTCTGTGTAACTAATTGATATTCTGATTGAATAGCTGTAACTGATCTTTATATGTAGCTATAACTATATCCAGCTCTTACATGTAACTTTAACCATATATATGTTACAGTAATTTCGAAAAAGTGTAAGGTTCTAGAGATTTCTCGGCGGCTGCGTGAAAACTGCATAAGGCCGAATAGAGCATCTGCTCTCAGTTGTTAGTTCAGAGATGAATTCGGAGTACTGAGATCTCCAAGCGAGCTTCGCCTTATAGATGCGCTTTCTATTGCGTCGTGTGTAACGTGCTTAGAATAGTCCGACCGTCTCAAACGCAATCTTGGCTGGCATACTGCCAAAACACATAAACTCGTCCAAAAGGGGTGTTATTACTTGCTGCAACGTGAAAGGTACGAATGCGTTTTGCGCTCATGATGATGATGCATTGGAACTATATTTTAAAGTGTAACTACTGATTGTGCTGTGTGATATTTAGAAGAGCTCGATGATTATATGTGTGGAAAATTCCAGAACTGTAAAGTGTTTTTCTTTCGGTAAAATAAATTTTATCAAGCTATCATCGGTTCTGTGTGCAGTCAATTCGTTACGAATCCGTACGGATACGAGGATACTACTGCACACAAGTGTAGAATTAGTGACTGCTCTATACTTGAATTCGAAACTTTCAAATGCAGTCGTGCATTTTAATTCGAACTGTTCTGCATTTGAATTCGAAGGAAATACAAACGTTAGAAATCTGATCTATCTTATATACGGCTTCTTGTGTAAGTGGATGGCAAGGAAAATAACATTAATCATTCACTGCCGTTTGGGTTCATTAATGAATAATTATGCGCTTTTTTGATAGAGTAATGTAGAAGTTATTTTCCTTTATCAATCTGTGATTTTAAATCGTAAATACAGTTATGCAAATGAACGTAAAATTAAAGACATTTATACTACTACATTGCACTGTTTTTGAATGATCTTCAAATGGTTTAGCTAAAATTATGTTTACGTATGTAATTTTTTTTCAATTAAATAAATATAAGTAATTAACTTTAAAAATTCAAACTTAAGGTGAGGAATAGCCGATTGATTAAAAATAGTTGTTCGTTCGCCTAGAAGACTTTTATAAGAATTTCAAGCTTAAGTAACATATCATTGATATAGATTATAGATTTATATATTTGATTTTTAAATGTTAATATTGATTGTTTGCAAAAGACTCGGATTTTCAAGAAGATTTATAGTAGAAGTTTTCACCCTCTCCAGCAAAGTTAAGAAAAAAACTCCCTCTCGAAGGAAAAACATATATATGGTAGACATGCATATAATTAACTACTATATGAGGCACTATAACATTTAACAAAATAAAATTTGCTTTGTAACATTTCTGAATAACTTCAGTAACTTAAACATTCAGTTCGTAATATTTTTCTTTATAGTTGAGAGGTGAATTTATAATATAAATAGAAAATATCCGATGATGATATTAAAAGTATTTAGCATCATAATACCTAAAATGAAATTGGTCGGAGATATATGCAAGGAAAATGTTAACTAAAAACAGTTATAATTTAATTTTTTCTCGATAGCATATTCTATCATTAGTCCTGATTTAGAAAAGGTAGCATTTAGTTTTCTTTTACTTGAGAATTTTAATTGCTTTTTTACTTTCTTTGAGTACTTAACAATAAGCAAAGTTTTTGCTGCCGTTTAATAGAAATGTCTAATTTTTCTCTTTACCATTTAAATTTGATTTATTACGCTTTTATGTTTTTGGTATTTAGGAAATGTAAAGTGAACAAATTGTTTTCTGAAAATTCTAAGCATAAAAAAATTAATTGGAGGAATAATAGATATTTTTATTGTAATGGCAGTCATGAATGAACTGAGGGTGACTTATATTTATATTTTGAACCAGTAAATGAACTGAGGTTGACTTATATTTAAATTCTGTTATTTCTACCAGCTGCGTATGTTAAGATAATGTTATAGTATATAGGCAACCGTGTTAACACTTTAAGTTCAAATTCATGATTAAATGAATTCAAAATTATGGTAAAAAATCGAGGCGCGTATACGTTCTTAGAAATATTAAAGTAGTTAGAATCTTACGCAATGAAGTATTGTTGGTATTTCAAATTATATACACGAGGGAAAGATGAAAGTTTTGGACCGCGCAGTGAAAGGAGGGTTTGGGCTGTAGTTTCTTACTCTGATTTCTATACACAGTCATTCCGTATATCAATATACTAGCATTCTGTGTTGCAATTTTATGTAATTTGATATAATGACCTCCTCAGTGACATCATCGTCCTTGTTGAAGTGAGGCATCGAAGTGAATTCCATATATACGGAATAGATAAAAATCTGATGGCTGAGTTCGGGGGGGGGGACAAGATGGAAAGGGAAATGAAGTGAAGCCACTATCGATTAAAGCAGAATATTACTGATCTTGGATGACACCTTTTTCAATTTCCCCTGGCTTCTTCCCCTCCGTATATTGGCATATATTCTCCTTTGATAGGCAGATTTTTCATTAAAAAGTTAGCAAAACCTCGCCCTTCTTTTTCCCCTTTCTTTTCAAAATTCCTCTTTGTTTCTATTCTGGGATAAAGTTTTTTGGGAACCAGTCGAACCTACACTTTGTTCATAGGCAATTCTTTATTGATGATTTTTTGCATGTGTTTGATAGAGATCTGCAAATGTTCAGACACTGTTTCCACATTCATTTGAATATGTCCATGACCATATCCAGAGCAACGTTGATGCTGTCTTGTGCTGTAGCTGTCACTAAACGTTTTTCTCTTAGTTCATCCGAAATGTTTTCGCGTTCACGGTTAAGTCGGCGATACACCGTTTAACAGTTGCAATGATCAGACTTTATCCTCGTCTTTGTCCTGGTCAATTTATGCTGCAGTAAGGCTTTTCCTACAGAGGTACCGAATCACAGCCCTATCAGCCACTCTCTGTGACACTTAATTCATTTTCCATTTGAAAAAAAAAATAGAGAAGAAAACGTGTCAATTTCAGAAAATTTTGGACGATGTGTCGCAAAGCTCCAATCTCTAATACGCTACAAAATTTTAACTACTTAGCATTATTTTTTCACTATGGGGTTCAAAACGTTTCACCCCTTCTATGCAAATACAAATAACTTCTATGCAATAATAAATAAACTTTGTAATATTCCTTTACTATGATTTAAAACATAATTCAGTAACAGAAACTTTCACACATTCTTAAATAATGCACTCACGACTTTGTTTTTTTCATATAAAAATTCTGGACTGCTTTTTATGCCAAACGTTTTCAAAATCTTGATGCAAGAGGCTTATGCTTAATTTATCATTTATTTTCACAAAAAATTTATAGGCTTATTAAAACGATTAAACTCATTTTTGCATACAATAATTTTAGCTCTGTGCTTCTCATCGAGCTAAAATGATGTTAGAAATTAATTTGTTAGGCCATTCACTCATTTTTAGTACTTCAGTATCTGAAGGATGCACAACGCTTATCCTTAATCCATTTGTTTATTATTTTCTAACATGTCTATAAGTATTAAAAACTACAGGCATGATAAAAAGGCAATTAAAAAAATTTATAAACTTCAGCCTCTTATGAATTGTAGTTTTCGACACTTCGTGCAGCTATGATTAATAGATGCATGAAGTGTCGAAAACTACAATTCATAAGAGGATGAAGTTTAAAAATTTTTTTGTCTTGAAATATGAGACATTTCTTTATTTCCATTAACTTAATGTTTTGTGTAAGATGTTTTAGAAGATTTTGTTCAAAATTAAGTAATAGCAGCTTAGAATATGACTCGAATTTGTGTGAGCAAATTCCTTATCTTATATTTAATATTAGCCTTTTAAAATGAACTGTTAAATTTATATGTTAAATTGCACTGTTTAAAATGCACATCTTCTTTACATTTCGGAGCTTGCTAGGCGCAGTTTAAACGATGCATTCTTTCTATTGAGGTAAGTGGGTTTATTCCTTTGGGTCTTACACCAATCAATAGCATAGTAACAAAGTCATCAACATTCATAATTCTTAACTAAAGCTATGAGAGAAGTTTATAAATTTGGTATAATAGTCATGATTGCCATCGTGACTGGTGTAATAGCAGCAAATATTAGCGTGAAAAGAAAGCGTTCAGAAATATTAGTGGAATGAAGAATAAAACGTTTTACTTCTGCGGTTTGCATTGTTATTCTCACCCAAAATTGGTTGCAGTTCGTTATATCGGAAATTTCGCTGTCATGGCATCATCTTCGTGACCATCGAGATGCAAAATGGTTTGAACATTCAAGGAGACGAGTCGATCGCTTTTCATTTCCGACATCAAAGCTGTAAGAATGGGGTAATGCGGAATAGTTTATGAATTGCATAATGGAGAAGAACCATTGTTTTTGAAGATCGCAGGAAAACTTCGCTGTCGTTTCTTCCGTACTTGAAAG
>KK118339.1:221938-244436 GCA_000611955.2 Stegodyphus mimosarum | reverse complement strand
TTGAAGAATATTATCACGTACTGCATGAACAATCGTCAGTGATACGATATTATCTTCCGACGAGGATTATTAAGTCTTGTGTTCATTGTCAATCTTAAATGCGTTATATCATCGCGGTATCTCCTGTTGTTATATCTGAAGTTTCAGCTTGTGTTCTTTCCTTGTTGGTGAAATTCGTTCACTAATTCACTTTGAATAACATCTGAAAAAAAGGGGGTATTCAGTCACGAAATTGCTTATATTGAACAACTATAGAGGCTAAAATGGCTTGATTATTTAAGATAATTTTCCAAATACGATTTTTTAACGGGTTAACAAAGTGGTTTAATTTTAATGTTGTGAAAATAATTGTGTATTACTCCTGTTCTTGTACTACCATTCTTGCAAACTGCCGAGGAGTCCTGAACATTCGTAACTGTAAGGGCGAGAATAGCAGCATTCATAACCTTTACATAATGAGAATTTGAAAGAAGTTGAAGAAAGAATAATAGTAACATTCATATCAAAAGAACATTGAAAACACCATTTTTAACTTGAGGTCTTTTTTCAAATTAGCTGGATGATTATTTTAGGTAACAGTAAAACTAAACGAGCGTACCCTTGCAGTATCTTCGCTGAAAGAGGCATTTCTGTTAGCTTTTCTAAATCATGCGATAGTGATTATTATGTACGCCAACGTATATCGAAATTGTTGGAAGTTTCATTTTATTTTTCTTAAAGCTTTTCGTAAATCCTTCCGTAGCGGTATACCATCTTTAAACTATTTTCTTTACTAAATTCATAAATAGTAAAAGTAGTTTCAAATCTGTGCCTTAATGTAGTATCTTACATCCGCAATTGTACGGGCAGTTCATATATTAAATGTGCAAACCGTGTTCATGCCATACTTCAGATAAATTAACGAAATATCCAATTTTTAGCTAATAATGTAACTGCGAATGGTACCGTTCAGAATAAATTAATTTGCACCAATTTTATTACCAGTTTTATTATTATATTTTCTGATGCTTTCAGCAGAATAGATATATGAGACTTAATCCATATTAACTAGAAAATTAGTAACACACTTTGAAGGAACAATGCTGTTGATAGAATTCGATGATTTAACAGATTAACAGCAAATATCTTAAGCTAACACCACTATAACTCTTGAAAAATTCGATATAGCAAATAAAATTGTCTCATATTACACAAAGAAACAAATTAAAATGTCGTGGGTTTGGAAAATCGGGCAAAACTAAAGTTCGTACAACTAGAAAAGCGAAAAAACTTTTTAAGAACTGTGCTGTGCCTGTGTATGCATATAGTGTTATTGCTAATTGCCTTTTCTTAGTGCCACGTTTAATAGAAATATTAAAATTAGTATACCTAACAAGCATTTGCATATTTTTACATAAATACAGAAAAAAAGTTTTGTTTTTGCAGATATTGAGCAAGAAGATATCGCTTATGTTATAAATGTTTTAACTCTGTTTGTTAGTTTGTTATTTTCTCTGCTAAGAAAATTTTTTTTTATTTGTTATTGTTGATTTTAAATCTTATTTCTTTTCCTTCTTTAAGTAAAATAATAATATTCGAAAAATAAGAAGATATAATAAGAAAAATATAAATGGTACAACTTGTTATAATAATAATATATAAATATCCGATAAATGGTACAATAAAAGTGAATAAAGATTCATTTGAATTTTTTTGACAATTTTGTCCTTATTTTGTTTTTAAGAAGCATGGTAAACGTCTTCACATTTTTTACAAAATTCTGAAAATAAATAAAGATAAAAAGCTGTATTGTTAGATAAATGTTGTCTGATAAATAGTTCCTTACATTTACCTTTTAAATTTTATTGTGTGTAAGCAAAAAATTGAATAACTTATTCGCTTAGAACAAAAGGATTCTTTTGCCCAGTATAAAATTTCTCATTTTTGTTCCCTTTCAGATGTTTACTTTGTCTGCACGAGATGTAAAAAAACGAAGTGCCTGCGAAATACTGATTAGCTGATACTTGTTCACCTTAGCAACATAAAAAAGTGGTAAGTGCTGTGATTATTATATTACGTACATCCAATTGATAATACGATTATTGATTTTCATTTCTTGCTTTAGTGATTTAATCTCGAAAATATTTTTATATCTTCATTGCTTTTACATTTGTCATATATTTATTTATTCGATATATTCACTTCGAGATGCAGCAAAATTTATGAAAAATAATGCAGCAGTTGGAATCAAAAACAATTAAAGCAATTCATTAGAAATATTCTTGTATAAAGAAACCGCTAATATATGCCTTCTCATAAAAAGTTCATTTACTTTCTCAGCTGAAGCCTTCATTTATCATTTAATTATCTGGCTAGTTCATTTCTGCGAATTTTTAAAATTTTCAGTTATTTTAGTATATTATTTTCAATTATTGTTAGCCATTTGCAGACTAGCCGACTAAAATAATAATTACAAAAGAAAAAATATATATAATGATTTTCCAATTAGTGCCATTTAAAAAATATTTAGTATTTCTAATTAGGAATCTTACTATTTCAATGAATTTTTACTATAGCAATCTGATTAAAAAAAGAAAAATATTCTGAAAAAGTACATTTATGCTTTTAAATCGCTTGGTGTATTAGTCAGTATCTTACATTTATAAGAATGGCAACAGTCTAGCGCGTTGGAGTTAAAAATGTAAAATTTCGAGAAGTGTTGTTACAGTTCGCTTTCAAATAGTTGAATCTGTTAATAAAAATTCATTAAATTCCTACAAAACATGATATAAATAAAACACAAATTCAAAATTCAAAATTCGCGGTTCGAGGTGCACATGTTCGATAGATGAACTAGGTGCGTTCTTAATTCGGTAGCTCTAGGTGCCGCTGTTTTTCCACACTACGAGGAACATACGAACAAACATTAGTACATTATAAGTACATACATGCATACATTTATGCAGATTCTTCATTATTTAATTTCTTCAAATATAATACAGGACGATAATAATTGGTGGCAATAATTTGAAAAGTGAAACGGGTATTCAGAGTGAACCGACGCAATATCGCAAAACGAAATCAATAGTCCTTTAGACCTTCAGAGACAAAGCCCTTTGGACTAAAAAACAAAAAAAAAAAAAAGACTCAAATTTGTTGCCTTTTTTTATGTTTATTTCATCGCTTTTAGAACAGATTTAGTTTAAAATAAACTCACTAAAGATCTTTGATAAAATATTTCTGTCTTTGGTAACTTTGATAAAATATAAATCTTCAATAAGCATACATCTTTCCGTCTTTTTGCTGAAATTTAACAACATCCGACTTCACAGCAGTGTGACCTTATAGAAATTCGAGGGTATAACACCATGCTTCCTTCATTTCTTAGCAGCTGCATTAGACATTTCCTGTAAAAGCGTAGAAATTCCGGTTTTGGGGTAAACTTTCACAGAGAATCAGATACTGCTGTTTTCCTTTTTTTTTTTTTTTTTTTTGTTAAATTATTTTTTCCCCTAAAAGAGGATACGTCCGCTTCCTTTATCACACGGTCTCACGCTAACTCTCTCGTTTCACACGATATTAAATGGCAAAGTACTGTGAAGAAAATGTTGCAGCAGTAAAATAGCGTTGATATATTTTTTGTTTTCGAACGTAAAAACTTTCCGTACGAATTCCACAGTTTCTATTCTTAAAATGAAATTTATAGCCAGGAACTTCTGTATGTGTGTGTATTTAATAACTTTTTTACATAAATCGCATTCTCTTAATTATCATTTTTATCCAATTATGTAGTGAGGTTCCTTTAAACTAATGTTTTGTTAACCAGTTATGTCACTTCTTCCTTTCCGCTTTACTGAGAATGCAGATTTAGTTCGCGTGTATTTAAAGTGATGGTTTGAGATTTGTAAGACAGAGCGTGTTCTGTCTCTTGTGGCCACGTTACTTGGTTGATATTACAGTGAATTATAATTGCCGATAGTTGAAATCCATGTCGGTGAAGTTCTGAGTCAACTCCCTGCTGCTATGTTTGCTCTGTGTAGCCTTTGGCTATTAGTTTATTTAAATTTAAGCTTTACATTTGACCTACTGCTTTTAAATTCTCGCCATAAATGATGGCGGATTTGTAAGCACTAGGAGTGCCTTCTGTTCTTTTTCAAATAAAAAGTCTTTAACACCATTCCCAGACTTACGAGTAGGTCGCTTAACGTCTAGCAAGAGTTTAGTCACGTTGGGTAATACTTACACATGTTAAACTCTACAATGTTTTTCCCTAAAATTTAAATACAATGGTTCACATTTTATTTCAGACACTTGTGTTTTTATTTATATGCAAACATCGGTTGCTAAATATTAGCGAAATGACTGTTTTTCTTTCATGTATACTAATTGACCATCTTTATTACAATCTGCTTGATTTGACAGAAAAATACTAGTTTATTCAAGAAGTTATGAAAATGAACTCACATAAGTATTTGGGCACTTTGAACAAGTAGTTTATATTTAATAAAAAAGGGCGTCAAATACTTTGCTACAGTCAAATACTTTGCTGTATGACAGGGCGTCAAATTATTTGCTACATAACGTTTGTTGGTCATCTTCAAGTGAAAAATCTCCGGAGCGAAACTTTTTAAATCAGTTCTGACACATACGTTCTATTAAGCAATCAACACCTTACACTCCCCATATCTCTTCGTTATCCTCAGCCGTTTTCTTACCTTCAGAAAATAAAAAAGTAAAATATGTCGAAAATGTTTATTTTTGGATACCGTGTTAAAAGTGACCGTAAACTAACAGTTATAAACAAAAGTAGACGGAATTTGTTTCTATAGAAACCTAAAAGTATCAGCTACCAAACTCAAAAGGAAAAAAATTATTAGATTGACAGAACAATATCAAAACAAACCGAATGCTGTCTGTTTGTATAAACCTAAATTATTTTCTTTTTCCAGTCCAATATTATTCAAAATAACTGAATTAGTCACTTTAATTTTGAATGCATTACACTCTAATATCAAAACTCTTTTGAATGGATGAAAAAAAATTAACATAAATTTGTGAGTTCATAATTCAGTCTTAAAAAAAGTGACAATTTTTTTTATAAAATCTTGCTTATTTCATAAAATAACTTATTTATAAAAATTACTAGTTAGTAATCTTTAACCGGCTATTACTTTCATCAAAAAGAAAAAAAAAATTTTCAGTTCATTTAAGATGCGCTAAAATTTTGAATCTAATTGAGTTTGAAAAAGGTGTGTTTAGATACTAAGTAAAAAAGTTTCGGCATTTTTAACTAACCAGTATCGGCACTTTTAATTTTTGTTTTATTTTTCGCTGTTAGGTTGTAACGGTTCAGTAGCTGCAAATTATTTAAATAATCTACACACGTAGAACGTTTAAAAGCCTTGAATTAAACGGTTCATTTCAGACTCTTAACTTGCGTAATGCATAAGAAATTATTTTAGGAAGAATTCCATTTTGAGAAATGTTATCTAGCGTTTTCGAAAGATCACTTTGTTTTTAAATCAACCATAAATAAAGAAATAAATAAATAGCAGTTGAGAAAGTAGAAGAGAGTTGCAAAACTTGCCTACTTTATTTCTAACTAAAATTGAAAAATAATGGTTAATTAGTCAATCTATTATTAATACATGAGGAAGCCTATTATCTTGTTGAATTCTTTAGAGATTTCAGCCTAAAGTAAGGTAATGTTTTAACAGAAATGCAGCATCCAAATTGTTTAACCGAAAGATTAATTTTTGATTAATAGTTCGCGATTTGCGAGATTAATTTGACACTCGAAGATACCAGGCTGTGTTCATTTTTTACTACCTGGTATGAAGAAAAGGAAGTAATGCCGTCGCTAAAAATTTCGCAAATCGTATTTCAACAGAAGTATCCATTTTGACTATTACCTAATTCATTTGGACGATTTTTTTTCTTTACATCTGTACACACGGATATAATAAAGGATTTTGTTTTCCAAAACGAATTGTAAAGTGAATTCAAAAGGAATTTTTCGTGACTTCTATACGTACGTACATATGCATGTATATATGTATGTATATATGAATGTATAGCGTATAACTCTAAAACAATTGGTCATAGAACGTTAAAATTTTGTATGTGGGACTGCTTTTGTATATGGGACCCTAGTTTTGCATCCTTTTTTTTATTGCAGTTGACAGTACCATTATGTACTACACCCTTACCCGACCTTTTGTTTTCGCAATCATTGGTCGTAGTCATATAATTCCAATTACAGAAGTGTTTTAAATGACGAAAATATTCATGTTTTGCCAATGCCAAATTTAAAAAAAAAATTCGTTTTCGACAAATAACGAAATTCAACTTTTAATACGGTTTGTTTGTATCCGGGAAAGTTTTATGCTCGTTATGAAAAAATAAAATTATGAGAAGTTTGACTGTTGTAAGGCGAAAATTGAGCGGGCTGCTTTATTTCAATATTTGCAGTTTCTGAGTTCATTTTCAACTTGCCATGAGGGATCAGCTAATTAAGCAAAATTGTTCGAGGAAATAATTTTAAAGGAAGAGCAGCAAAAAATGTGTATAAGGCCGTACAAGGAAGTCATGTGGTGTCCACATCAGATTTTTTTTTCTACCCTGCTGATTACCTTTATTCATTTAGTTTTTCACAATGATAAAAACCTAATTTTTGAAACTCTCAGATGCATGTTTTCTTATAACGCTCTTAATTGTTATAAACTTTAAAATTTTACGAATTATTTAAAATTTTATACATACATGATATATTATTTGGAATGCATAAAGTAATTTTAGTGGTTTAGTTGAATAGTGATTACAACTGTTCTTTTAAGGAGAATGGTAATTACAAAAATACAGCAATATCATTGCTTATTTCTGTATCTATTATAATATAATATGCAAGAAACATAATTTATTTCTTTACTCTTAAAATGTCTTTCTGTAAACGAGACGTGTCTTAATGCTGAGCCTAATATTTAAACGCGTAATTTTGCATTAAATACTTAGACTATTTAATTAATTGCATTGTAGAATACTTTGAACATAATTTGATGTGGTCAGTATATAAGCTATTCTTTCTGTGTATTGTATCGTAAGTAATACCTAATTTATTTAGGGGCTTTGGTCTTCCCTCGTGTCTTCAATGATTTTATTATAATTTGATTTCTTTCCTTCATTTTCTTTCCTTCATTTTCATTCCTTCATTTACAAGATTAGGATTCTTTTCATTTGAGGAATACAAATGACCTGAATGTTAACAATGAAAGGTTACATGAAAACCATTTTTTAAGAACGTATATTTTAAACAATAATCTTGTTGCTATTGAGATGTGTAGTAACTTAGTATATAGCTTTTGTAAACACTGCATTACTGGTCATCTGAAAAAATTTAAAATAAACGCATAGTTGCCAGGGGTTCATATGTTGTTATTACTTATCTCACTTGCGTGACAATAAATAACATCAGAAGAAGCCCACGATTTGCGTCTTGGAAAGGAGTGTAAGTTTGTGCCTGTCGTTGGGAAGCCTTGAACACCATACAGGTTACAGTACAACTTGCTCAGTTGTGCCCCCTATTTTGATGGAAAGCAACATGGGGAGGGACAGCTCCGAGGGTGTCCAGAACCTCTCGAGAGGACTTTCGGCTCACCGCCTATTTAGAGTGCCCCGTGCCGCAAAGACACTATATATTTGCAAATATTCATGCCTTTTCCGGGATTCGAACCCGGGCCCTTTGGTATGGCAGTCAAATGATACATAAAATAGCAAATTTTGAATTTAAATATCTCGGTCAGTTTTTGATGTACTGGAATCAAACTTCTTATAATTTTATTTTTTTCATAACGAGTATAAAACTTTCCCAAAAATAAGTATAGGAAACGGGAAACAGAATTAAAACTTAAGTTTCGTTATTTTATCGAAAATGAATTTTTTTTTTATTTGGCATTGCCAAAACATGGATATTTTCGTCATTTAAAACACTTTTGTAATTGGAAGTGAACGTATGCATCCAACGATTGCGAAAATAAAAGCCGGTTAAGAAGCACTTTTAAACCAAATAAGACGATAGGCATATATATATATACTGTATAGATACGATGGTCATGCATATACATATATATATATACTGCAGCTGGTACGTATATGTATTTAAAGAAATCACGGGAAAAAATCCTTTCCAAATCCACTGTGAAATCCGTTTTATAAAAAAGAGGTCTTTATTGTGTTCTTAGGTACAGACATCACGCAAAAAAATAGTCGAAATGTATTCGGGAATGGTCAAAATGGATGTTTCCTTTGAAATATGATATCCGAAATTTTTTGTGATTACAGTACTTCATTTTGTACAAAGAATTAAAAAATGGAATTTATTCTATTAAAGAACATAAATATCTATTCTTTGGTTTAAAATAACGCTGAATTTTTCTTTTTCCCCACATGAGGGGTTTATATAAATATGAATATTTCAGCCGTCATGATTGCATTCAGGCTCTACGCAATATAATTTGTTCGATTATCTATGTTAGATGCCATTATATGTTTAATAAAAAATTTGCTCGTAATACTGTGCCATTTTTAAGGGTTGTTAGGAGATGCCTTAATTCTTAAAAATCGTTGACTGAGTCATTTCTTTACTCACTGTGCCAAGTATCGGATTTTCGACTTGAATTTCCGTAGGCAGTTTTTATAAGCATTCATCTCCTTATATAGCTAAACGGAAGAAACAAAGAAATGACAGAGGTGCCTTTTAATTTTTATCAGAGTTTTATTTATCTTCAAAATGCCACTGGCATTCTAATAGCCCATATTTGTCGCTATGTAGGTGACTGCAGTAATGGGAGCACTGTAATAGAAACGCATAGGAGTGAACATTAAGAATTTTATTCAACGGAGAGAAAGCAGACACGCGTGTCGCTAAGTCCAGTGTTCGCAAGGTCATTTTTTCCCCTTTTCTTACATTTCAGTACCAGATTCTAGTTTACAAGATTAGGATTCTTTTCAAGTTCTAATCTTTTTGTGTGGGATAGCGTACTTTTGTATAACATGGGCTTCTAAAGTCCTTATGCGATGAAAGATTATTCTGAAAGTCTTTGGTGTCTTAAGAACATCATTAATTAATTCATCCTTGAAGAGTGATTCGTTAAATAATCAGTCCTTTTTAAGAAAAGGATTTTGAGGCGCGATAAAGATTGCAGTGAAAGTGTAAAGGAAGCAAGGAAGTGGAAGTAAGCAATAAGTTAAACCGCAAATATCTCAAAGAATCTTTTACATGTATGTGTTCGATAAAAAGAAGAAATGTTAGAATTTACGTTAAATGAAAATTTTTGTGGTTTATCAACTTCCTTTTAAAATTAAAATATTTTATTTTGAAAAGTATTTGGACGTTTTTGGGCAGGCATAAACTCGTTAATTTTTTTTTTTAATTACAAATATTTTAAGTTGAAAATATCTGAATTTTTATGTGCAGGAAAGAATTCGTTTAACTTTCTTTTAGAGTCATAAGTTTTTTTTTTAAAGTTATTTAGATGTTTTTGTGCTGGCATGAATTCCTTTAACTTTTTTTTTAAAATTACAAATATTTTATTTAAAAAAATATTTTTTTGTGCAAGCATGAATACGTTTACATAAGTCATGCAATAAGAATAGGGAGAATGAGAATATTTATAGCAAGGATAAAAATATGTAAAACTTTTTAACTGTTTCAGTTAAATGCACTAAAAATTAAATTATTTCGTTTAGCTCTCATGATACTCTTACCAATCTGACTTCTCTGACAACAGTTAGCACAAGCCCACGACATTCATCTTGGCAAGGAGTCAAACGTGACTGTTGTTGTCAGTGCCTTAAGCACCATATAGGTGACAGCCCAACTTAAGCTCAGTTCCACCTCAAGTTTTCAGAGAGAGCACCGTGGGGGACGAAAAGGTCCGAGGGTCTTCCGCCCTTCTTCTCCTACCACGAACCTCTAGAGAGAACTTTCGGCTTGCCGCATATTTAGTGTGTTGTCATGCCGCACAGACACTATACATTTTAAAACATCCATGCCTTGTCCGAGATTCGAACCCGGGCCCTTCGGTATGGCAATCAAAGTCACTGCCCAATATCCAAATTGGACGGCCTCGTGATGTTCTTTATCATATGTGGTTCAAATGAACTCGGAGGTTGTTAAGAAGGGAGAGTTTTAAATCGAAGTTTTCAGTGAACGTTTAAACAGACTGAATGGTATCAGTCTTATATATATGATTTCTATATTGCCACTTCAATCGTTCCTTGAAATTCTGTAAATATCCCAATGCATTTCATATATGGGAGAAAACATGATTGTATTTTTATTTGTTGTTAAAACTGCTAAAAAGTTATTTTTTTACGTTTTAAAGCATTTGATAAAAACCATGTAAGAATGCAGAATAGCAAAATAGAACACACACACACACAAACTACTTAAAAATCTGTTCAAGCGCGACCACCATCACATTAATTCATTGATCAAGATCTTTCAATCCATATAATGAAATACATTGCTTATACTTAATTTTTATGGATTTTTGTGCATGTAACAACAGTATGTCAAAAATGCATTTCGCAAGGTTAATTTTAAAAGGACGGCCTTGACAGTATTTCTAGCGTGAAGAAATCTTCGAAGTATAACATCTGGCGTTGCTTTACGCGCTTCACCATAAGTGGAATACCGAAATTATTCTAACGTGAAACTGCTTCCATTCAAAAATTAGTATAATACAAAATATTAGTTTATGCTTACTTCACCCAGATTGATTATTTTTTACGGTAGAAAATGTCAATCCAATATTGCACATTCTGTACGCTAAGGCTTTTTAACCGCGTAATACACAAACTTGTGACAAGGGTGACAAGCTTATTAAATTTTTAGTCCAGTTAATTGTAAAGTCATGCCAAATCACATTAGTTGAGAACAGAAGATTGAAAATAAAAAGTGAAAATGAAGTTATATAAAAGGCTCAGAATGCTCCATGAAAAATTTAGAAACCTTCCAGTAGCTTGAAATTCCAGATGTCCATAACTGGATCAAGCTCCAAGAAAGAAAGAAAGATTTATGTTAAAGAAGCGTTTGTATTTATTCCTAAATTGCATGACATATCTTCTACGCGTAATACACAAACTAAGATTTTAATACTGAAAGTTGTAGCGTTATTAGATTCTTTTGATGCTGGAGACATTCTATTCCAATAATTTATGCATTTTTCTTCAGGATTGGGCAGCTGTCCAATTTCAAACAATAAAAATTTGCATTGTTTACATTACCTTCACATCAACAAGTTACGTGACTTCAATAAATTTTATTTTCAGATTTTCTTTTCCATCGTTATAATTTTTTATATATGTATATGCTTGAGTTTTTAGTTCTTATTTCAATTTTTGCTTGTAAAAGCAGGAACGCTTATCCATGTTACGCAATTTCGCATTATTCTGACGTTCTTATGGCATAGTTTGTTTTGTAAGATAATTAAAATTTGATTCTAAGAATTCAAATACTAATATCTGGATAATATTTCTTCGCGGTTTTTCCATTTCTCTGGTTTTCGCTCTCATGTCATTCCTTGTTGAGAGTGGCCCAGTGACCAAGATGTGTAGCACCTGACTCATGTCATAGCTGACCCTGACACATCTCTTTATAGCCCACGGGTGCGATGAATTGTTGAGATCCTCCATTACTTTTCAACAAAGAGGTGGTTAACCCATTTTCGTATTGCTAGTATCTCTAGTTGCTATAAAATGATAAGCGTTTGAACATGATATGTTTTGTTCATATCGCTTTTCATCACTCATTATTTTTTCTTGAAATGACGTTTGTGCTTCTTGATGTTTGCGAAGAAACTATTTTGACGCCAAAAAAGTAAGACATAAGTATAATGACAAAAAAGTATAACTAATGGGCTGAAGTGAAGAATGCTGCAGTTGAATTTTTTTCTTGTTAAATATTTCGATCAGACAGTTATAGGAGGAATTTTTTCCTTTTCCTTTTAGAATTGCATTGAAAATTGTAAATCTGAGTATAATGACGAAAGACAATCATGAGTTTATATGCGTACAAATTTATCAATGAAGTAAATTTTTTAGATCGCTTTGTGTTACTTTGCATTATTTAGAATCATTAAATACGTATTGATATTAATTTTTGCGTTTTTTGTGGCAATTTAAATGTGGCACGATTTCACAGTTCTATATTTTACTGCCATAACTTTGCAACATGAATTAAATTTAAATGGTTTTACAATTCATTACTTCATTGCAGTGGCTGACAGCAAACATAAATTTATGACAGCTTTAGAATACACAGAATGTCTCATATTGTCCAATGATACATTTTATTTTTCAATCTTTTCGTTTAAGATCCCTTTCTTTTTAAGGAAGCGCATAGTTTCTTCCACTTATAGTCGTTTCTTACGCCACTGATGGTATTTCACTAGATCATTCTAGCAAAAGTTGTTAAATCTACCACCAGATAAAAAGCCATCGATGTAGATATAAAAAATCTTTCGATTTCCCGTATCTCTTACGTAGGTAGCCGCATTTTATGCACACACTGAAAGTTCTTTGGCCAATATGTTTTTATAATTTTGTAAACAGTTCTATCCAAAATATCGGGTTTTAACGAAAGTTTCCCGCCACCGCAAATATCGCCTGCGCAAACAGTTCGCGTTGGCGTGTTTATTCATATTTTAAACGATTTTTGGTATTTGAAAGAAAGAGCTTTGCTTTAAAACACTGTGTTGTGAAATTTGTAAAAACGTGTCCTTATTATTAAGTACAAGGTGTCTGAAAAGGAACTATCATGCTACCAAATTAGAACTAATATATAGTAGTTCCAGTTCTGTTGCAAAAAGTCATCTATAGAATCTTACTAAATCATGTGTAGAGCTTTAGATACTAATATTGTATCATATGACATTGTGAAGGTTTGGTACGGAAAGTTCAAAACAAAGATATTTAAGAAGCAGAGCGCTTTGGCCGGCCTACCGATGTTGATGAGGCCCGCCTGCGAGAACTTGCGGAAGAAGATCAGTATACAACCACTCGAGAGCTTGCGAATTAGACGTTAGTGCCATGTCCATTAGTCGCGCTATGCATGGCATAAACTTGAGTTGTACAAGTTCAGTCGCTGGGCACCACATGAGCTGACTCAAGCAGATAAGAACAGACGTGTTCGGACCTGCAAAAAGTTGCTCGAATATCAACGTAAGAAAAAAATTTTGGACTGGATCGTCACTTATGATGAAAAGTGGATTTACTTCAACAACGTAGGCCAAAGAGGGGCTGGTCTGCGCCCGTCGGCAGCGAGTACATGAAATATGAAGAGACGTATTTATTAAAATGCTTCTTTTTAGCATGTAAAATTATATGGTTTGAAACTTTTTGATATTCAAATCTAATCCCAGTCTGGATCCAATAAAAAAAAAGGTTTTAGGTTTTGGTCCTAAAAAGTTTGGTGGTTTTAGGTTTTGGTCGAACGTATATTTTACAAAAAACATAAAGCATATTAACAGAATTTTCATAAAGTTCGAGAGTTCATAAATCATATTAACAGAATTTTGTTCGTCAGTTATATGTTGGGATTCTGGTACACGAGTATAAACATCCAATAGCGTGAAAAAGTTAATCACTTGCTGTTCTTTCTGAGACGTTAGTACGACCACCGATTTACGATATATGTATAAGTATTCACAGACAACCGGAACACAGCTCTGTAAAACTGTAATCGAAAATAGCCCTGTAAATTTGTAATTAATACACGGCTCCGGTAAGAAAAACTGCAATATTAAAAATATAGTTAAAATCATAAAATTAAAGATATTTGAGGTGTTTCTTTTGAGAAAAAAGTCTGTTTTGGTACCTTCTCTGAGAGCTATGTTGACGTGTCTCTATCAACAATCGTGCCAAAACTATATCATTAAATTGGAACTCATTTTATTTGTCTTGGATATCCTAACAACTCGGCGCACATTTCAGTACTCTGTCATGGCCAGCTTTCTTATTATTTCAGCTTCCGTTTCATTATTATCTTTCCGTTCATTTCTACCGATAACTTATGATGAATTCACTGCATCTGAAATGTTCTTGGTCTCATAAAGGTCGTATCATTCTTTTCTTTCTGTACCCACTCTGCCATGTTTCTTTTACTTATAATTTTGAAGATCTTGAGTATTAGAAGTAATTTTAACAGGGTTCGCTGCTGTTACCTTTCATCGACAAAACATTCCTAGTTTGCGATACTAAGGCTAGGGGCATGGATAATTTGTGAAACAGATAATCAGGATGATCGAGTCCAGCGTGTGTCAATAGACAAATCTTTTATGACATAGTTATAAAACAGGGAAATATAATCCCTTGAAAGCATTATTTTGGATTTATGCTGCTGATCCTTTGGTTATATCCTTGAAAACGTTGAGCTAATTTTTTTTTCATTAAACATATGACAAATAAACTACTTATATGTATCCTGATTCAAACGTAACCTTGTCATGTCATTTAGTTACAGATGATCGCTGCTAAGCTGTCATAATTATTCATGCAGTAAAGACAGATGTAGAACATAATTTTGGTCATATATACAGAAAATACTTCTGAGAATTTGATGTTTCGTGAAATAAGACAGAAATATTATTGCTTTTGTGAACTACATAAGCAAATGGTTGTTTATTTCGGATGGTAAAGAAAAGGCGGAACAATCACCCATGCGTGAAATAGCTCAGTAGAAACGTCTGCTTTCGTCGCCATAATTTTTGGCATCTTAAAATATAAATCATAGTGTTTGTTGGAAAAACTCATCTATTGCTACAGAAATTCGAATGTTCTTCTATATCTTCATGGCTTTCATAGCAGTCAAAATCAAGTCAGAGTAAAGTAAAAAGTCGGAACGCATATGAAACATAAATTTATTCTTCCTAGTTCCAAATATTAGTTCTATATTAAATTAGTAAACTTATATTTAATTTACGTTCTGACCTTTTATTTCACTTTGAATTTATATATATGAGTGTGTGTGTGTGTGTAAGAAAAATAAAGAATATGTGAAAGATTAAATTAGCAACGTAAATTTCCCTTCTCAATTCTAAAAATAGTAACCTCTCTCTGCACTGCTTCATTTCTAGATTAATCCATGTTATATGACTCTTACATAATTCTGGTGCTGTAAATGGAACTAAAACTCAAGTAGCCAATAATAATTTTACAGAAGTATAAACTATACAAATCAAAATGCACTGAGAACCAAAACTAACTCAGTCTGAATTTTGATTTCCGCATAACGCACTTGCTTTCAACGCTTTGGCTTAGCTAGACTGCTGTCTGTCTGCTCATTTTATCTTACTGAAAATTAATCTAAAATGTAAGCTTTTTGGAATCGGCATATTTAACGTGCCAACTTGACTGTGGCCACAACATGTTTGCTGAAATAAAAAATGACGATTGGATGTGCTTTCGCCTCCAATTTCCTATTCATTATGAATCAACACTTCTACGCCATCAAAATTCCTGCTCGTCATTACTTCTGATTCTATTGTTATTATTTCATATATATATAAGTCATCTATTAATTTTAAAGTAAGACAATTCAAAAACAAAGAGAAAATAGCACAATCCAATTGTCACATCAAAAACTTAATATATACGATGGAAATAAATTCAAATGTAAGATTTTTTGTCGAGATAATAACGTAATATTGTCTATACTGTAATATCTAGTTTCTAAATGTCACTCGATTTGATAATATTTGGCAGCATTCGTATTGATAACATTCGATATTGGATGTAAGTAATTTTTTTTTCTCTTGGCTTGCGTGTTTACTAAAAAACATACAATATATGCAGTTGGATGGACATAACATTCAAGATAGGATCGGCGATACCAAGTACAATTTGTGAAAATTTCTGGCGAAATACTGATTTTGCTTTGCAAATCAGTGAAGAAAAAATCTTCGAAGTTTGACTAAATTTATCAGGAGCATGCACAGACTGTAGGCCGCTTTATAAATCGTCTTATTTCATGCTGCTCAACTTATCGCCTAATGTTTTATCATTTAATTATCATTTTTATCATTTTATCATTTTTATCATTGAATAATGTGATCCCAAATTCGATTCTTAACAGGAACAATAGCAAGTCTCAAAACGTCTGTGCTAATATACATCATGTGACAGAAACCCTTCCCTCTATTTTTTAAGAAGGAGATCTTGCAGTCGCTTATTCCAAAGTAAAATTAATAATGTTTATATAGAGCAGTTTCTATGAACTGAAATTCTTGAACGTATAAGCTTTCCTCTTATTTTAATTTTATCATTCTGGATTGATACGTCATATTGTTCTTTCATCGTTTTGGGTTTATACTACTAAATCATTTGTTCATGGAAGTGTTGAATGTTCTGATTTTTCTTAATTTTTATATAATGAGAACTGCTAATTAAAAAATAATGCAGTTAGTTATTTCTATGGCGTTGAAACCATGAAGTTTTGTCAATCCTTAGATAGTTTCAGATTTGTTTTGTTGATGTTCTGTTCTAAATTTCAACCTTCATTATATAGTCTGCTATATTTTGTGTTAACCGCATCTTGATCGTAAATTTTATTCAAACCTAGAATATTAATCAGTTGTATACTGAGCATTTGGAGTGAAGGAGAACTGGTACTCACAAACCCATTTTTGCTCTTTTAACAAGAGATTTTCATCTGATTTTCTTTCTCGAGAACCATGCTAATGAAACATTTGATTCATATCTTGACAAAATAAGAAGAATAATATTCTCACGACAAGGCAAAACAATACTTCCATGCCTTGAAAACTGGAAGACCAAAATTACGTCCAGCTGGTGTAAGTTACGCAATTCCACGCGATCTAACGGTTGTTTGACTCAGAAACTTCATTAAGAGCTCAAGGTCTTCAAATCTCAAGGTTCAGTTTTTCTCTTTTTTTCTTTCTTTTTTGCCATCCTCTGACAGTGGTTAAAATCTCTAATGGAACTGAGTGTTTCGGTTTTGAAGGACATCATCTTCTAAGTCCACACTTTGCTGTCGCCGACATAGCAATTTAGGATGCTCATTAACAGTCCTAATGAACCATTGGGTCATCAGCAGAAAAAATCCACGGTTATCTACGTTCTTCAAAATCCACTTTTCATTATTCCATTTGGCCATCACTTACTGTTAAAGATTTTATACATTGTCAGCTGTTGATGTACTAAGAGCATCTGACTACTATATGTTTTTTAAAACAATGTTTCAAACGTTATTCATTAACAGTGTTACCAATCTTTATTTTTTCTGTGACATTAACACTGCAACTATAAGCACGCTGTTTCTGATATTCATTTACAAGGTGCTTTTGACGCGTAACGTGATTCCTTTTGAATTTTTGTATGTGAAAAATACTTTTTTTTCCAGTGGTAAGCACTAGCCATTATAGGCGTTAAGGCTGAAAACAGTGGTCACTTTATTATGGAGACCTCTAATAGGTGAGCCACCGTCGCCTCCTACGAACGGACGCGTAATTTACGTCCATGCCTTCTCCGAGATCGAACCCGGGCCCTTCGGTACGACAGTCAGAGTCATTAGCTACATTCACATCTGGGCGGCTATTTTAAGAAATATGCATCTTAAGTTATTTACATAAAAAAGAAAGAAAATAGAATGGCAGATTATTAATAGTACATTTTACTGTTAAAATTTCTTTGTAAAAATGATAAAAAAAAGATAAAAAATATTGTAAATGATAAGAAGGACACATTTTAATATAACGGTGGCTAGTTAGCAGCTCTGATGCATATATTTTTGTAGAGAAAATCATTTTTCTCGTGTTGTCCTATAATGAAAAAATATCCATAGAATTTTTTTAATTACATTCTAAAAGTTGAAAGTATTTGTTGAAACATTTCGAGTACTTAATTAATTTGGATGTAGTTTCATGTTACCGGTTTACATATCTGAGGGTTTTTATCATTGAAAACTGTACAGTCGGGTATCTTCGCGGTTGTAAATAATGCCGTTTCGATTATGTGAGAATCTGAAATGTTAATCACTGTGACGTATATTTCCTGTATATATATTTGTGAAATATATTTTTGATAGATTTTTATTAATCAATTAATAATTATTTTTTCGCATGTGAGTAATATTTCCGTTTAATTTGCTTAATCAGAAGCGCTGGAGGGAAAACCTTACCTTATCGGTAACTGCATCGAAAATCTGGACAGTTAATTTTATGTTGTGTACTTTAAATCACGTCAGCTAACACGTTAGGATTAAATCATTCAATAAAAGAAGGAGATAAGAAACCTGCTGCACGCAGTTTCCTATATTGCATTTATATTATAACTATTTCTGTCATGAATGAGTCTATATTCATGTCATTCTTTTAATTTTTAGTCCAGTCTTTTTCCTCTTAATGTAAAGGCACAAATCGTAACAAATACTCTACTCCTTATTTTTCACAGGATTTACAAACTTTGATTTTAGGAAGATTTTTAGTTTATTACATGCTGTGTAAATGCAATTATCCAAGCATTATGGAAACGTGTTCAGACGCCAGCCTTCAGATCCTTGTAATTGAAAAATGAGCCGAAAGGTCGTAGCATGCCTCGTTAATATTTCAAAATGAGGAATTGGTTAGGTAATTTTTAATGGATACAGTTGCTCACTGAAATAAAATGAACGTGTATCTTGTAACATGTATCAAGATCATAAGCAAACATTAAATGATATCTGAAAGAAGGACAACATTCAAAATTTAATTAAAATTGGGACAAACTTTCATTAAGTACAACTGCTTAATTCACTCTGGAACTCTGGATGAAAGTCTTGAAAAAATGCGTGGCATTGATTGCCATTTTTTCATACGACTCAAGATTTTTTGGAAATATAAACTGCGTTTCAGTATATTTACTGCTGCGTTCTCGATTTACACCAAATTTATTCGAAAACATAGCGAACGTTCGAATACGTGAAGTAAAATTTATAGCCCGCATAACTGATATTTGGAAGTTCTGGAATCTATTTCTAAAGCAAAAGTTCTCATTAGCGTTAGGGGGCGTTAGACCTAAAAGGCTGTTAGTCTTAAATGGCATTTCGCATTGTTTCACTTTCTGCGCTGATTCGCTTTCCAAACTGTTGCCAACAAATATTATCACCCTGTGTTACATTTAAAGAAACTAAATAATGAAGACCTGGATGAATGCCTAAATGTTTCTGGGATTGTGAAAAGCAACAGTACTCAGAGCCATCAAATTTTGAATAACCTATTCCTCCAACCGAACATGGGTACTTGGAAGCCCGAATTTTGAATTTTGAATTTGTTTTATTATATAGTTTAAATTTTGTAACACTTTAACGAATTTTTGATTAACAAACTCAACGATTTCAAAGCGAGTAATGACAGCACTGTACGGGAACAAAAAATTATCGCCAGCGCAAGGAAATTCAAAAGATATGCTGTTTTTAAATATCTTGCGATATTGCTGCTGAATTGAATTTTATGTGTTTTAAGTGCGAAGAACATGATATTTAATAAACAGAAATAACACACAAAACGTTGAAAAAAACGCTGTTTTAAGCGTAATATAAAATCTGAAAGCTTTCAGATTTTTCACTTTTTTGTAATGCATCCTTACATTTACAAAATCTACAAGTGCAATCAACAATTACAAGATACAGCACTCTCGAGTAGAAAAACTGTTTAAGTAATGTTTTTCAGAGAAAATCATTTCTAGTGTCAGTCTATCATAACTTTTCCACAAAGGAAAGAATTTCAAGACCTCCCGTGTGTCGTATACTGACCTTCTTCATTCAAACATATCCAGATTTATAATATTAGAAAAGTAATTTCGTACCTTCATTGCTTCCCTTACTCTTCTTGGAATATAAGAATTCCATGACGTAGGTCACTGCATAAATCTCTTCTTCCCTAACTCTTTATAATCTAAATTTTTTCAGGGTTGTGAATGAAACTTTTTTTGCCTTTCCGCCCCACAAATTTGATGAATGTGCTTCTGATATGATGCCATTATAATTTCTAAAGCGCGATAAACTAATGTAAGTAATTGCTTATGATATTAATGACACTTGTAAGACTAAAAATAAAACTTACAGAATTTGTTTTATTATCTGTTTCATAAGTTGTAAAACTTTCACGAATTTTTAAGTAAGAGACCTAACAATTTGAGAATGAGCGGTGGCAACACTGCTCGGAACAAAATATTTTTATCCTCAGTGCGCGAGACTGTCTATCGGAAATTCTAAAGATATACTGTTTTTAAATATTTTGTGATTCAACAGAAAAGTTGAATCGAACTTTATGTGGCGTAAGCGGCAAGAACGTGTTTTTAATAAATACACAAAACTTTAATAATAGAAAGACAAAAAAAGTTTTGTAACTTATATATAGTTAGTAATATATATACTTATATATATCTTAGTAAGAAAACTGAACATTGATATGATGAACTGAGGAAAAAACAGAAAATATGTGCCAACACTTAACGCTTCATCGAGAACTCTAAACGTATACTCCTATGCTGCTTTTAAAATTTTTGTAATTTTGCTGTTGAATTGCGTATGGCTAAAATGCGAAGAAACTGTTGCTTAATAATAAAGCTAAAAAGCCAAAAAAAGTGTAGGTGGGAGTGAGTGTAACAGGAGATTGGTAGACTGCGAGCTCAGCGAGAGCGTAAAACACCTAATCAAATCCTTGACAAATCCTTTTGGGCGACAGCTAAAATCTGAAATCTTAAAGTTTTTCTAAATTATTATTTTATTAATAAAATGGCATGCCTGATGATTTAATTTCATGCGTTTTTGTCCTTTAAAATTTAAAGTAACTCTACATAGTTAAATATATCGTAATGTATTAACAAAACTGGGTTCATTCATTCCTTGGAAATCTTCAGGTTTTAAAATTTGCAACGCTGTATAATAACGCAAATTATAACTTAAATTCCACTTTAGCTGAAATTCAAGCTATGCAATAAGGAATTTTGGCTCATTTCTTTTATACTGTAAAGATTTATTTATTTTTATCTAACCTGTTATTTTATATTAAATATCTTTACTGTCATTCTCCCTTTCCATTTTCCTGGCAGAATGCTAATTTTAGTTCGCATATGTTCAAATGAGGTAGAAAGAGATAGTATTTAAAGGAAGGTTTTAGATTGGTTAATCAGAGCGTGTTCCGCTTGCTGTTCAGTTCTTCGGTAACAATTTGCCTTCGGCCTGCGATATTCTTGCCAATAGTGCTTGTCTCAGTGATATAGGTTTGAGTCAGCGTTAATGAGTTATGCGTAGCCTTTGGGTAACTTACGACTCTAAATGATAGGAATTTAAATTAACTTAGTTTTAATTTAAATTTCTATCATTTAGAGTTACTCCGTAAATGATGGCTTGTTTTTTAAGCACAAGAAATGAATTCTATTCACTAACTGAGTTCTTAATAAAAGGGTATTTTACACCCATCATACGTTCTCTTACTGGGCGTAACGGTAAGTCATTTAGAGCGTGAGTTTCGATTTAGTTTATGCACCCCAAGAAGGTGAAACTCTACGACATTCAAACACACGACTTTTTTTTTCGAAGTAGTTTTTATTCCGAGGAAATTAACGTGTTGAAATTCTTATCTGTAAACCAACAAATGAAATTTTCTCACGTTGCTTAAAGGTTAATAAATGCCTTCTGATTTTCTTCACCCCTGCAAGTTAGAAAGAAACAAAAGTTAATTATCTAATTGGGAGTATTTTGTTGCTGTGTAAGAAATTTCGGAACAATAACTATTTTCCAATTTAATGCCTTTGTTCTCTCGAGGCTGATCACATGCCGAATCTAATGGGTGTCCACCCGCAGCCACACCCCAGTTTGGTACGAGCATCACGCAAAAAGTTAGTAACGAGGTCTGATTGAGGTAATAATAT
Source organism: Stegodyphus mimosarum (assembly GCA_000611955.2). Lineage (NCBI taxonomy): Eukaryota > Metazoa > Arthropoda > Arachnida > Araneae > Eresidae > Stegodyphus > Stegodyphus mimosarum. Next base: position 222,527 of record KK118339.1, on the reverse strand, counting down.
TTTAATAAAAGCTGACTTCGATAGGTGCCTTGCTCTAGATGTGACCTCTGACCCGGAAAAGCAGCGGAGGTTGAACTACTGCTTGGACACGCGTTCTGTATCGCGCAGACCAAACTGGTTGGTCGTGTTTCCACGCGTGTCCTTTTAGGTCATCAAACGTGCGCTAGCGACTTGCTTTTCGCGCAGGAAGAAAAAAATACGTCTCCCGCAACCGTTTCCTGATGTTTCTGGCGATCATACGCCCATCTGCTGCAATAACATGTTAGAAGGTGCAGATCTACGTTTCGGTAACCCAAGTTTTGAACTATTGGGGTCTTAAAAAGTTTCTTTTATTTATTTTTAATTTGATAACCTGCTTCATGGATAGAAATGACACGAAATAAATTTTAATTAAATTGCCGTATTATTTTCGGTTTTGTGTCTTGTGATTCTAATGTGATATATGGACTAAAATGATCGGTTTCGTAGCATAATTCTTAAGCGAAACTGTAAAGTAATTTACCAGCTTTGAATGAAAAAAGCAAAATATATGTTAGCCTTTGGTTTATTATGCGCTAATATTGCAAATTCTATACGCTAGGGTGATGAT
>KK118339.1:193744-221890 GCA_000611955.2 Stegodyphus mimosarum | reverse complement strand
CCCGAAATAAAGTGGAACCTACCAAACCAGCTACCAGGTGGAAAGAGATGAACATCTGGGTTTCCCGAAAATGTATCTTACGTCGACAAATATGATATATATATATATTGTAAGGATCTTAAGTTTGACTAACGTTTATTTTATTTTAAAACTTTACTATCATCTCTTATTTTCCACTTCCGGCCAGAATGAATGCGTGAATATGTTTATGCAAATTGTACTTGCTAACGCTAAATATTTAAGTTGTGGCTTTTTGCCAAGAGCGTAGTAGAAGGAGAAAGAGTGAGCCGTCTTGCCACGAGTCTTCCCGCGAGCTTGCCATCAGTTACTGTCCGCTTTTAAGACCAGAGGTTTTAGTCCTCTCGAAAGCTAAAGACGTATTGTAGTTTTCCGCAGTTTGCGTACTACAAGCGTAGTAATTTAAAAGGCCAGTCTTAGTGTTAGTCATCTGTGTAAAATATTAAAAGTTAGCTCTTGTTTAAATTTTAGTTAGTTAGTAGTCTTATATTTTTACGTTCAGACCACAAGTGGTTGGTCTTTGTATCCCGAAGTGCGGGAACGACTGTGAAAACGTGAAAAGAAAATTCTATTTTATTTAAAGAATTGTAAAATTTAGGTGAAAAGACTTGAACTCACAAGAAATAATTAAAGATTCAATAGAGCACATTCAATAGATCCCAGTCGAAACTATTATAATGGCGACTTACAGGTTTGACATCAAAATGGTTTATGGGCTAATTCTGGGTACAGAAAAGCAAAGATTTTTGTAGAAGAGAGATTTCAATTGATTTCAATGTTCCTCCTCCTGACGAAGTGGCATTGGAGTTGATTGAATTCCTCTTCTGTTTTGTTCATTTTTCTTTAAATTTTATTAATTTTTTTTAATTAGGTATCGGTTGTTTGAAAAGTTTGGGTTTTAACGTTTTTTAAATTCTTTGTAACGTTTAATGGATTATTTGAATTTATTAATTATGAATTTCACTTTCGGATTTGTGAAAAATTAGCTCTCAATTTCTTACTTTATGTCTTTAATAGATATACATATATATAGATATATATGTAATAAAAAAGTATTATGAAAGCAAATTTCAGAGAAGTATTGACGTAGGAACACTGACACGTAGAAACGTATTGAAGAAGAAGAATACTGAAATGTCGTTCCACAATGAATAAGAAATTTGGCAGTCGAGGCAGTTTTGATTCTATTTTTATTTGAAACGAAATTTGTGGCCACAGTTCATTCGGCATTCTAATCGTGCCTATTCAAGGACGTTTACATTTTTGATACTGTTGCGATGGGAAGCCAGCACAGCGAAATTACGTCCAAGCAGCGTAGAGAGAGATGCTAAAGTGCGTAGTTATCCAATATGGAAACTCACGAAGAGGAAGGTTTTTGGTTTGAGTTACAAAGGTTTCAATTATCAGAGTTTAGGTTCCCAATTACTACGTCATCAGCGTTACGCAACCTTCGTGGCATAGATTACTCTAGAAATGAAGCAGTCCAGAAATGTTATTATTATTTTTAGAATGAAGATTTGCGTTAAAGGACTATTATTAATTTATTATTTGAAACATAGATATTTATATTTTATATATATGTATATACATTTTAACATGCATATTATTTCTTCCTGGTTAGGAAAACTGCTGTCCAGATAAATATTTTTTATTCCCTAGTCTAAAATATTTTATTTGTCAAAGGATTATTTTGAGATCCTTGTCGCTGCCATTTGCGTCTTTTCTTAAGCATCTGAACGCACTTAAATTTAACCCGGCAGTCAAATTCAGACTTGCAACATCTGAATTTTATGAATGGAACGCTAAACAAGGAATAGTACCGTAATTAAAGCACAGAGAATCCCTAACTCCTGGCAGTCTCTAAAGTCAACATTAAATGAATATTATAATAAGTCTGTGGAAGTATACATTTGTTATAGAATGCTGATCTATTTGTGTCTCTTATAGATAAGCTGCTATTTAAATTTGCCTCTGGGTTTTAATATCAAAAGTTCTTTTATTAATGGTTTGTCTATAAATCGAACATAAATATAACATCATAATGTTAATCTGACGGCAAGCCGTTTCTAAGCAATTGATAGCGAAAGTTCAGGAGGTGATCTTCGACCGTTAGGTGTCCAGAAAAAGAAAGGAGACGTATTTTAGTATGAAATCTGTTGCTTATATACACTCGAACCACTACATTTGTTCAGATTAGGAAAATCTGAGGATTTGCTGACGAAAATTTTGGTGATAAAATGTGGTTTAACAAAGCCTGGTCTTTAGTGGTAGTCTTTTATTCATCTTTTCTGGCAATGGTAATAACTTCTAATGTGTTTCTACGTAAGAAATGAGGATAGCAAATTCTTAAATTATGTGCTCTTTAATTATTTAAAAGGTAAAAATTTTCAAAATGCTTAGGATATAAATTAATTTTTCGTTACATTTCAGCTAAGAACCTGCAGTACTGCATTTATAATTCATAAATATCATACCTTTTAAGATCAAGCAACTTAGTTTACTTTTTATTATTAGCCCAAAGGGACAACTTGGCCAGAGGGAGTATTGATTTTCTTTCGGCATTTTGCGTTGGTTCACTATAAACGGTGTTTCACTTTTCAAATTGTTACCACTAAATAAGAACCCTGCATTATATTGCAAGAAATTAAGCAATGAAGAATCTGCATGAATGTATGTACATTTCTTGCACTGTGAAAAAAACAGCAGTACTTAAAGAACTCGAATTTTGAAGAATGTAGTTCTCCATTCAAATATGGGCATCTGGAAGCCCAAATTGGAATTAATTTTTTTATATATTTCATATTTTATAAAACTTAAAGTTTTGATTAGCAAATTCAACGACTTCAAAGAGAGCAATGGCAACATGGTATCGGAAAAGAAGAAGAAAAAAATACCTCCAGATTGTGTATCGGAAATTCTAAAGACATTCTCTTTTTAAATTCTTTTATGATATTGCTGTTGAATTTAATTTTATGCTTTAAGTGCGAGAAACATGGTAATTAATAAATAAAGGTAACACGCAAAACGTTAAAAAAGTGCCGCTTTAGGCGTAATATAAAATGTGAAAGCTTTTAGACTTTTTGTCATCATACTGATCTATACTGAATCTATTTTAATTAAATGGGAATTTAATTAAAAATATGCGATTTTAAATTCTGAATCAAAATTTTCAAACTAAATTTATAAGGTATTTCTCCCGCCTTCTTCGCATGCCTTCGTGGTGTAGTGGTCTGCATGCTCGACGCGTACCGAGAGATCCGTGGTTCGATTCCCGGCGAAGGCGTTGCTCATTTTTCATGACTCCTGCTTCAAAATAAACCTAATGTCTCTACAAATTTACGGATAAAAGGGTTTCGAAAATCAGTTCTCTTTTGATTTTTTACTTTTTCTCTCTCTATATATATATATAAAATTTTGTTTTGCACAGAGTATTTCTGTGCAGTTAGCTTCAACTGAAGCTGAATATTTGTCTAATTTTTTTATTCAAGTTAGCATGCTTCTTCCATGTAAAAATATAAAAAATATTTCGATTGTTGTAAAATATAATTCACATGTAAATAAATGAGGAGTATAACTTAAGAGTCATATAATAAAATAGCGCTATAAGGAGGAGATGGAGACAAAAAAACCAGCACTTCAAAATGTACATACAGTAAAATCCTCAAATTTTTTAACCCTTTTGTTGTTTGGAAAAGCTTTTTAAAGTGTTCTACAAAGCGACGTATTTCTCAATTTAAAAACTAATACCGTGTCTATGCCATCAATATTCAATGTAGCCTAATTCGCATTCATAAATAGGACGTTTTCATCGTTCCAAAATACATATTTCCTTTCGTGATGGTATTTTAGGATGATATTTCCACGCACTTATGGACACTCATTCGTGTCAGTTTGTCACGTCAAAAGTCGCGATGGACCAACGAGTCCCTCTGGAGCGTGAATTTGGGTGAGCCAGATGCTCGAAGTCTGGGGTCGCCCCCAAAAGAAAAAAGAAGAAATGGATGATTAATAAAAGATCACATATACTATCGGAACTGGGTCGAAGAGCGTGGTGTTTGATTCCCCAATTCTGATCCATTTTAGTTGTCGGAAGCGACCGACTGACCTCCACTTAGAGCAGACTCTCTCCTATGTCCAGCCGACCTCGTCCGGATGACTCAAATCAATCGCGTGTTGACCAGATATCAAATGGATCGAGAGAAATTGTTCCCATTTTGGTCACAGAACTACTTATGGAGAAAGTTGAATGAAACAACCGATTATTTCTCTCCAAAATCTCGCATATTTTACGTGAATATATCCCGAAAAGACGTGTGAAAATGAATGGATTTCTGAAACTTTGGACTCGAAATTCTAAAAATTTACATTAAGTCATATATTTTGATGTTTTTGCAAGAAAATTTCTAATTTTTAAATACTTTAATAGTTTTTTTTTAATTTACTCATTGTTATTTTGAGATAAGATTCTCAGCAACTTACGATGGGGTTACATCTTAATGAATCTTTCGTTAAGTTGAAAATATACGTAATATACCTTACTTAATAAATGTCAGAGCTGAATTTAGCCCGAATTAAGTAGATTAAAAAAAACCTTATATTTATTTGAGCAAAGCTGCTAAATACAAAGCTAGATTAATAGTAAAGATTTGTATACCTCAAGTAATTTATTGGTCTGCGTATTGAAGGTGAAACGTTTGATGCTGAATTTTAACATAACAAAGATGAAAATCACACTACACCTTGAAGCCCTGAACCTGTAATATTTATTGAAGGGCTACTGTAAACAAGATCGGTCTTTAGTGATAAAAGGTAATCTTTTTCACGTGAAATACTAATAGTTACGATTTTAAATTCTACAAAAATGATAATATATTTAAGGACTAATAAAATGTTGTCTTTTTTATATTTCGAAGTGATCTATTTTTTCCATATTCCTTGATTCTAAATTTTTTAATCATGATAAAATTTTAAGAAAACATTAAATTGAAATTATCTTTTCATTATTTCAAAGTGATTTATTTTTTCCATATTTCTTGATTCTAAATTTTTTTGTCATAATAAAATTTTAAGAAAACATTAAATTGAAATTATCATTTCATTCCTCGCTTTTCGTATTGTTTTGAGGTTACATTATTAAAATATGGGAAAACATACGAGAGCTATGTGCCTCAAATGAGGAAGGGATTTCTAAGGGAAACTGACTTACCACAAGTCAACTTTTCTTAAAACCGTCTTCCATGAAGGCATCTCCTGTTAGGTTGATGGCCTTCGCATGCTTTGTCATAATTCAAACAGTTTAACTTTTCCTCTTCCGAAATCTGTTCCAAGCTGACTTCGGACATATTTACAGGTCATTATAAGGAGATTTTTATTGTTTTATATCTTTAATATTTCTGTTATCATTAAAAATTAATACAATGCCAAGAGAATGATATTAATTTACAAAATCCTTGAACATAAGATTAATTAAGAAATTAATCCTTGGACATAAGATTTACATTTAAATTGAAAAGATTTTGTTTTATTCTAGGCATTCTAACAGCAAACACGCGCCCTTAATTACATAAAATATCTATTCAAATACAAATAGGCGTACCGTTGAGGAATAATCAGGTCTTAACAGCGCTTTCCTTCTAAACAGAGCGGAACCGTTAGAAAATCCTCGAGTCCAAAATCGGACCAACCTCGTTAGACAATGAAAATACTTTCCTGTGGTTCTTCGGCTGTTTGTTTTCGACGACAAGGTATTTAGTGGATGCATCCAGTGCAGGTATTGTTCCAGATCATGGAAAATATGCATTTTCTGTTATGCTACGATTCTGCAGTATTGCAGAGCTCGTAGGAAACGCACTGTAAATTTCATCATTAGAATTTCTTGCTTTCTAGACACTGAACTATCAGCTTAGTAGTTATCGATATAGTTATCGATATAGATTCAAGCCATTGTACTATTATGAAAGCAATGTTATCGTTTGATATTAAATTAATTTATGTATTTCACAGGATTTGTTTTCTTAAAATCCTCTTCGTCTCAAATATACATACCTTGAAAGAAGTACCACTTCTTATATAAAATAATTATTCTTTTCGAATCGAAGTCATTGCACTGTGTAGGCGAAATTATAGCGTGTAAAGCAGATTGCGGGCTTTCGAGGGATTAAAAAATATTTTATCCGATTAAAGGATATCAAGTTTGTACTTCTAGAATTCTTCGAATCGTTTTTAAAAAAAGTGGACTGAACTGTGTACGTGAGCTGTAAATCTACTTAATTTCGGAAATTTCATGCGTATATTTCTTCTGTATTTTAATCGTGTAAGTGGTGTATGTTATATTATCAATAATGCTATTAGAGCATGATATCCATTATTAAAGTCTAATTTTTTAGATCGATGTATAAATTACGGAAAGATATTTTTTCCAAAACTAGTGACGTCACTATGGTATAATGATAGTGATTATTTTCATTTCTTTCATTGAAAGCTCAGATTTCCTTGTTCTTTAATATATTGCATAAAACTTGTTCGGAATTATGTTCTATGGTGTGAATTATTTTCTTTGTCGTCGTTCGCTTCTTGTAAGTAAATAATTAAGGTCTGCAAAATGTAATTTAAGAAATATATCTGAAGATGATTTATAATTATGTGGAACTGGGAAGTACCATTGTTAAACGAAACCCGCAATTTTCTGCAATTCGTGTTGTAAAACACGAGAAGAAAATACAGTGCAACAGTTCTAGTGAAGAACTTCGTGTTGTGTAACAAGCATGTTTATGACTTTTTCGTAAAAGGTGGAAGCAGTTTAAAACCAATAGATTAAATGCATTTGAATTTTATTGGTCGTTTTTCATATCTGCGTTGATTACAACAAACCTGTTTATGTGTTAGAATTTCCATTAACATATTATGATGACTTCTGTTAACATATCATGGAAATTTTACACTTACTATTACTCTAAAGAGCTTTATTTTATTTTTACATTTTAAATTAATAGTATTTATCTACAAGAAAATCATGTGCGTTAATGGCAACCACGGAATTCGCCTATGTACACATTTGTGCATATAAATGGTTCGGTTGTAGAGTTATTAGGATTAGGATTTTTTTTATGCATATAAATGGTTCGGTTGTAGAGTTATTAGGATTAGGATTTTTTGGAAGCAGGAGCTTGGAACAAATGAGCAATGCCCTTGCTGGTACTCGAACCATGGACCTCTCGAATACGCGTCGAACATGCTGACCACTACACCATGAAGGCATATGAAGAAGGCGAGAGAAATACCTTATACGGTTTTTGAAGTTACTCAAAGTAATCAGTTTTAACTCTTAGTATCTAGAATCGCTAGAGAATAACCAATTACTTTAAATTATTTAAGCCTTTGGGGGATTTGTAATCATAAACTGGTGAGGAGTTATTGATTATTAACATTTACTAATTAGATATTAATATACTGCGCATAAAATATACGAAAAAATCATAATCTTAATGTTGTTTTAGGGAAAATTTAGTTTATTATTTATTTTATCATATCTTATTTCAATATGACTAAACTTGAGATTTATGATTTCTAATGTATAAGGAAGAATTAATTAATTAATTAATTAATTAATGTTAATTCACCGTTATGTTGTGTGTCGAATCTTTAATACCACTTCTCCGTTTCTTTGCCGCAATGGAAATTTAGCTTTCATGTATTTAAGTGAGGATTTGAGATTGTTTCAGCGAGAGATGTTCAGCCTGCTGAAGGCCACGTTATTACTTGTATTTTACGATAAGCATTTCTGTGTTCGGCGTTGTTTGATTTGTGCCGATAGTGCTGTCACGCCAGTGTAAGTTAAGAGCCAACTTGCCTGTTTAAATATCTCAGCGTAGTCGTTGGCTAAATAAGACTTGTATTTAGTTTTAATTTGACATTCTACTTCTTGAGTTCGTGCCATAAATGCTGGCTGATTGTAAGCAACAAGAGTGCCTTCCGTTCAACTTATTGAGTTCTTAATAAAAGCGTCTTAGTGCGTTTCTGCTTGCATATCTAGACATAGCGATAAGTCATTTATACCTACTTAGGATTCTTGACATTGATATATTAATTAATACTTCATGATTAAATACATCTAACGGACAGAAATTAAGAAAAATAATTAATAGTGACTCATTTCGTATTACACTGGCTCAATGAATAAAGCCAACCAACTTTCTGTTTTCTTAACGTTTGTTTCTGTTTTTTTAATTGTTTTATTAAGTAGCAGTTGTGATTCAACACTGGTTTCCGAAACTAACGCATCTAAATTTAATAACTCTAATGGCTGTATAGTTGATTACTAAGAAAGGATTTCTTATCAATTCATTCATGAGACTACTGAGGAATTTCTTACAAATGCAACATTTTGTTCTTAGATTTAAAAATTTTCCATGCTATGTTTATTTCACAGTAAATACTAATTGTGCATTTGCATGATTGACTTCCTATATATGGCGAGAGAATTCTTATACTTTATCTTTAGTATTTGTGTAGACTTCTTGAAAATAAAAGAATGAATATTTACAGTGTCCTTCTTTTTATATCAAATGCAAACCCTACGCAATTTTACGACATTTGCAGTACATCCATGTATCAGTTAATTAATTTTTTCGCTATCATCTGTTCCAGGCTGTGTTTAAAATAGTTATATTATAGTTATATTATAAAATTTTATATTCATCGGATTCTGTTTAATTTCCACGTTAAACAAAGTACATCTTAAACATAACAGCATTCAGTTATTATTCACTTAATTACAAAACTCGAAGCCCACCAGCGGCCGAGCGGTAAAGACGATGAACACTGGTAGTTCGGTCCGAGGTTTGAATCCTGCCAACGGGCTGGCTGCATTGGGCGTTTTCGTGGTTTTCCCCATGTGTAACGTGCATACGAGCCAGTTTCCCTTAGAAAGTCCTCCACGAAGGCATCCATCCCTTTAGGCAGATAGCCCTCGTGTACTTTGCCATAATTGAATAACCTAACCTAACCTACAAAACTCGAAAACATTCCTTATTTCTTATTGTCAAACTGACTGAAAATTCGATATAATTGCTAGGTAGAGTGCATTTTAACACGCCTTCGGGTGCTGTAGTACAGAATGTATTTGGTGACATTCAACTATAATTCAACAAACATGAAAAGATGTGTGAAATCTAGCTCTGCTGTAAAAGCCTCTTAAATTACTAGTGCTGATTTATTATTGCTTTGAACTGCAAATCAACATGGATATCTGCTGAAATTCTTAAGCGCTATCAACTTTTGTAGATCTTGCAGGCATGAAGAATAGAGCAATACAATGCATATCTGTGCTTTGTAATCATTGCAGAGAAAGTCAGGCAGAGAGATTATCGCATTAGAACTTGACTCATAACCCTCATCAACCTCGTACGTCTACCTGTTCCAGCACTTCCAGTAGCGATGTTATCGCCTGATTATTATGATGGCGACGCGACTGTGATCTCAGTAACAGGGTCATCTTGTCCCAGAAGGTTCCTACACGATTACTTCATGCAGTTGCAGCATGTGGTGAATACGAGATGGACATGGGATAGAATATATGGCTGACATTGTTCTTTAGATGCGGTAGGGCGAGTTTTTTCAAATAAAAGTCTTTTTCAAGTGATTTCAAGGTAAATGGAGTTGTACAAAAATTCAACCGAGAATTCAGTAATGTCAAAGAAAATTCATTGCTCTGCTTTAAGAAAAGGAAGCAATTTTTTAGAGCTCTTTTTAGTCCAAAGGGGCAATTTGCCCAGAATGATTATTTATTTCGTTTTGGCATTTTGCGTCGATTCACTAAAAGCGTTGTTTCACTTTTCAAATTGTTGCCACTGAATGTTATCGCCCTGTATTATATTTAAAGAAATTAAATAATAAAGAATCTGCATAAATGTATGTATATTTCTCGCATCGTGATAACACAACTGTACCTAGAGCCATTCAATTTTGAATATTGAACGTTTTCACTCGAATATGGGCATCTGGAAGCCCAAATTCGAAACTTGGAATTTGTTTTATTATCGATTTCGTATTCTGTAAAACTTTTAACGAATTTTTTTATTAAGAAACTCAAGGATTTCAAAGCGAACAATGGCAACGTTGTACATAAAAAAACATTTTTATCTCCAGCGAGTAAGAAATTCTAAAAATATGCTCATTTTAAAATTATTTTGCGATGTTGCTCTTGAACGGAATTTTATGGCTTAAGTGCGAAGAACACGATATTTAATAAATAAAGGTAACACACAAAATGTTAAAAAAACGCCCCTTTGGACGTAATTTAAAATCTGAAACCTTTCAGTTTTTATTTTTTAAATTTTTTTATTTATTCTTGTCAGTTTTCTTTTGAAGACTGATTATTGAAATCAAATAAAACTGAAAAAATAGTTTTTTTGCGGCCGAAAATCAAGGCTAATAAAATTTCTCGCTATTATTATTATTATCGATAAAGAATGTTTTTGATATATTATGGAATATTTTGAAAGTCTTAAGACCATCTTCAACTTTTGGGTCGAAAATATCAATAATACCATCGAAAACTGATTTTACTGAATGGGTTGCTTCGCAGAAACGATGGCTGAGAACAAAGATAATTCGAAGTGCCCAAACTTGTGTTTATTATCCTTGGATGGATTCCTAAGTATTGTCAAGGCATTATATAATGTGTGGCTTTAAATTGTCATGTTATTAGCCACGTTCGTTTTAAATCCTAGCTACACGAAATGAAGCAATTTATGTGCAAAAATTTTGATGAGCTTATATTTCTCAAAATACTTTATTTGTTTCAACAATTTTATGTTAATAAAGCAGTTACATTTCGAGAATAAGGAAAGCGTAATTAGCGAAGTAATGTGAATTAGCTGTATTTACTTTACTAAAATTTACTTTCTATGAGAGGGGAGCAAAGTAAAAGTAAATAAATAAAAAACGAAAAAGTTCTTAGAATTAGTTGTATGTGAAAGTAATGAACGTTTTAACACGTTACTCTCATTCTCATAGTTCTGTGTTATTACAGCTGGGAACATGTGTATATAGTGACAAAGTCATGATCACAGTTAGGCAAAATGTTAAAAATAAGAGAAGTTTTGTTGTAATAAACACTTATTTATTTTAGCAAAACTAAATGCAATGAAAAACCGCAATATTTTTTTTCCAAAACTGATACTAATTTTAGAAAACAAATAGACAAAAATATAAACGGATTTTGTGTTCCTAAAATTTTTACAAACGCGAAAAAAATCATCACGTTTTGATTTCTAATGCTTTAAGATGCGTGTGGCTTTAATAGCTTTTGTGAGCAGAATTAAGCTGATAACTGTAATCTGTCCGAATAGGTTAGTAGTGAAGAATATGAACTTAATGTTAGTAGTGAAGAATATTAACTTAATTAACTAAGCATAAAATGGAGATATTTATCATATACAGGAAGCTGTTTCCATAAAAGTAAATAAGCATTTCTTGTAAATAAGTCTTAGGAGTTCACGATCATAAAATTTCTGTAGACCTCTTACTATATCGAGGTGTTGGTTGGTATAGGCATTATACGCGTGAAGTTGAGGTTACACCATTTTAATACGTTTGTTCTCGAAAATACATTTTATAATAATGGGAGCGATTAGACTATATATTACGAACACTTGCATTGTTCAAAAAAGTACTTAAAAAGCAATAACCGACTTTGAATTTTCTTATATGTGAAGCATGAAGAAAAATGGAATACGGAATTCATAGCGAATGTCTTATATGCAACAGCTTGAAAACTGCTTACTTCGAAAAGGAGAAATGTGATTTTTTTCCGCTATGTATCTTCGATTCTGCTAAATTAAAAGGTACGAGGAAATAGGAAAGGAAATGAAGATAATTTTGTCGGCTTGTTTGTGGAAAAATGACGCTAACAACATCGTTAATGATATTTCTGTGATTTATTAATTTGAAAGTTTACTTTTTAACTGTGAAGAAGTAAGCTTTTTCTCAAGTGAATAAATATTACGTAAACAACTCTCTCTATACAAATATTTATTTCGTTTGACAAACACAATTCTTAAGCCACTAGGTAACATAGCCTTAGAGAAAATGACCTCTTTTTATATATGGAATATTCTTCGTGCGTGTGTTGCCGTTTTTGAATTATAAATTTGTGCTTTATGAATTTTAAGCAATAGCGCGTTTCTCTTTTAAGTAGGTTAATGTGAAACTTGTTCTCGAATTCAAACCTTATTTGGGTATTTTAAAAAAGTCACTGTCATGTGTGTGTGTCATAAAGATTAAAAGCCTATGGGCATTTCACTTTTGTGTCAAGTCTGTCATTTACAAATTGATATTAATAGATGAAAAGGAAAAATTCGGTTGACGCAAAATGCCGTAAAATTCTCAAAGAGCTAAACAAAAGGGTCAGTATGTGTCGTATGAATATTTTGTCATTATAATAGTTTTTCTATTATTCTTTTGACAGAAAATTTACTTTTTCCTTTCATTCTCTTTCTTTCTTTTCTTTTTTAACCCCCCCCCCTCAAAAGGGCTATTAGTCTCTCGAAATGGAATTTTGCGTCGGTTCATTGTACGACTAAATAAATGGTTTACTAAACGACGCATCACTTTTCGAATTGTTGCCACCAGAAATTATCGCGCTGTATTATTTTTAAAGAAATTAAATAATGAAGAATCTGCATTTATGTATGTATGTTCTTCGCATTATGAAAAAAACGAGGGTACCTAGAGCCATAACGTTTTCAATAACGTAGTCCTCCACCCGAACACGTCCACTTAGAATGACGAATTTTGAATTTCGAATTTTATATTTCATATTTTGTAAAACTTTAATGAATTTTTATTAACAAACTCGACGATCTGAAAGCCAGCAGTGGCAACCTATACGGAATAAAACATTTATAGCTCCAGCGCGCGAGATTGTCTGTCGAAAATTTAAAAAATCTGATGATTTTAAATGTTTTAGGATTTTGCTCTTGAATGAAATTTTGTGTGGCGTAAGAGCGAAGACCGTAATATTTAATAAATGTAGTGGACACTTTAAACGTTAATAATAAAAACACAAAAAATATTTTGTAAGGCATCTTACTATGAAAATTAACGTTGGAATGGTAGACTGAAAAGATAGAAAAATATATGCCAACAAAACACTTCATCAGGAATTCTAAACTCATGCTGCTTTTAAAACTTTTGTGATATTTTGCTGTTGAATTGTATAAGGCGTAAGCGCGGAGAAAACGATACTTAATAATGAATTTAAATAGACAAAAAATGTGGGTAGCAGGACGGAATTCTGCAGCAGACTGGTAGACTGCGAGCTCAGCGAGAGCCTAAAAAAATCTTAACAAACCCTTTTCAACGACTGTTGAATTCTGAAGCTTTTCAGAATTTTTTAAAAAATGAATTTACTTATTGGAATCGCTGTATGCGAAACTGACAGTTAAATAATCTCATAAGAACATCAGTTCAGTTAATTTTCAGTGGTCCTACAATATAACTAGTACAATACTGTATAGTTATCTTATTGACTATACTATAGAATAACTAATATATTGCTAAGCTATGCTGCAATATAACTAGCATGTACTATAATACAAATTATTATGTATGACTAGTATGTTACGCTTTGAAAGTGGCAATTATAATTCATATAAATTTTTAATAGGTGTTATATTCAAGAGTATCTATACTCAAATCGGAGGGATTAAGTGATTGCCGTTCTAATTTCTAAATTTTAGCCAGAGTTTTAAGGAAGTTGTTGCATCTTGAATTGCAACATAGATTTTAATGCAAATGTCAAATCATGCAAAATAAACAGTTTCCTGATATTAATCGCTCATTCCAAAACCTTTGATCCCTTTTCACTTACATTATCTATGATTTAAATCTCATGCAATAAATCCGGCAATAAAAATACCGTTAGCAACTTTAGATTTGCCGAAGAAGAGGGGGGACGAAGTGTATATACACTGCGCAAAGAAACAAGCAAACAAAAACAGCTTACACAAAAGTAATAATAGCACCGATCTTATCTGTGAACCGCTGGAGAACAAAACACAAAAATCGAATTAAAAAAGCACCTTGATTGGGTTCTCTAGGTATCGCATAATGAGTTGCGGATGAAGTGAAATCTCGAAGCCGACCCGTTTTCCGTTGAGTCGATCATTAGCTTCGTAACGCGTGACTCTGTTTTATGGACGTCACCGATTTGCTCACTGACATGTGACGCCATACTCTGCAGAGATTTTTATTTCTCCGGAAATGACATAATTGGGACTTATGTATCGCAAAGTAAATTGTACTTGCAATAGAAAATTTCTAAAAAAAAAAAAAAAAGCTTCATTGAGACAGGTACTGATACTTGTCCCATGGACAACTGTTTTAAAATCATCTATCGCAGCAAGAAGTACTTCTTGAAACAAGACTGAACAAGAAACCTTTCTGATTGAGCAGCTTGAACTTAAATGTAGTTTATATGAAGTAATTTGGAAGACTTTTACAGGTATTCAGTGTTTAATAAAAATGTCTGTCTGTGAACTTATATACAGAGAAATTTTAATGAAAACTGGTTTTCTTGGGATGAATTTTATTTTTTGTCTCACGAAAGGTTCTATGCAATGGAAAAACTTTTTTGAGATGAACAAAATAAATAAATAAATAAAATACCGTAATGGTTCGAAGCAATAAATCTACCTATGTAGTCTACCTGCTCCATGTTTTTGAAGGATTTTTACTACAATTAAAAAAGAGCTCTAAAGCTTCATAAATTTTATTTGTTGAAATTTTTAAAGTGGAAAAGTAATTAACGGTTGAAGCCCCACGTTTGAAAGAAATAAAACTAATAAATTTGCGTTTAACATAAATTTTAAAGGATAAATTACAACATTATTTAAGTAAATAATCTTTTAAATTAAGGTAAAATAACACGCCGAGCTAATATTAATTTAGAAAACAATCTCTTAAATGTTTTTAGGTTAAATCGGTATGATGTTTCAGACGGGCATTATACGGAAGAAACGGAAGAAAAATTATATCAAGCAGATAGTTAAGTGGTTGCGCCTATGTATACATATGCAAAGATAAAATATTATAAGTCTTTAAATGGCGGAAAACAGATCTGTTTTCCTTTACATGACGAGTTCAAAGAAAAGTTGTAGATAGTTTCTGAAAGAAACTTTTCAAGTTTTTAGACCGTTGTGTTATGTTACTGGAAATATCATCTCTTATCATGGCAAGGCTTTGACTGCATAAAACAGTTTCTGAAAGAAACTTTTCAAGTTTTTAGACCGTTGTGTTATGTTACTGGAAATATCATCTCTTATCGTGGCAAGGCTTTCCACTGCATAAAACATAAGATCTCTAATTCTTCTTCAACATGACTTCGCACTTAACCACTTCTTAGAGTACTGTCATTTTACCGAATGTAAGATATTTGAATTATCTTATGTTGGTCTTTCTTCGTGTAGTCGTTTTAGAGAGGAATTATTTAATATCGATATTAATTTCAATCCTCCAATTACTGGTTACTTTCAGAGGTGTTCGTCTTAGGTAGGTAACCGCCCCGAGAGAGTTCATTGTATTTGGAATAACATAATGATGATTCAGATGTTAATGGCTTACAATGTCATAAAAGGTATAATCCTTAAGGGCTATTTTTATTTAGCCAGAGAGTGAGAAGCAAAGGCGAAAAGAAAAGAAGAGAAAAGAATTTAATTTCTATATCACAAAACATTTAAAAATTTTTAGCACTGCATATGTAAAAATTGATATTTGAAGGGGGCTTATCACTATTTAGCCATTATTCTTTCTAATGATAATACCTGTTGGTACGTTCTCAGATTTTCTAAATTGGATTACTTGACTTGATGATAAACACGTGAACGATATTTTTGGATGCCTTTGTAAAAATCAAGCACTGAAATATTCGTGTATTCCTCTGTTATATCTTATCCCCCTCTGATCCAAAACTGGCCTTTTCCTTCCCCTAATTATATGTTCTGCAGAATTTGACACTGAATTCTTGAAATTCTTTTTACCAGCACAGCGAACTCTCTCTAAAACTATCATTCCCAACATCAAACGATTTTGGTTTTCCTTGGAGATTATTGCCTAAGAGATGAGATATTCAGCACTGATGTTAATTCATGCTCTAAAGTTATTGAATATTTCATACGTGTTCTTATGAGGGAGGAAATCGCCACGACAGGATTCGCTGTGTTGTTGTATTACAAGTATAAAGAGCATATGCTGTACATTCATTTATAATATTTTAATTTATAACCGTTAAAAATTGATTTTTCAATATATTTAGTATTTAATCGTATGCGTTGATTTAAGTGTGTTTTTGAATTATTCCTGCTTAGCATCTATCTCATTTTATGAAAATGGCATTTTCTGCGTGCCTTTGTTCTTGCAGTCTGTATTCATCGTTTGATGATGCCCATTCGTTTAAAAGGCTCTTTACTGAAATCCGGGTAGAAACAGTGAGTGTGTAAAAGTCACATTTTCCAAACATGAAATTGTAAAAATTATTTCATGTATTTCGAATAATTTTATCCTTTTATCCTTCGAGTGAATTTAACCTTAGCAAAAGTAGCTGATTAGTATTAAAAAAAGAAAGAAGCCAACAGTAGAAATCGTGGCTGAATTTAAAAATAGTTTGTTTGCAAATAGGATAATTAAGAATGAGTGGAGAAAGGTATAAAACTCAAGTCCTATTTGTCTTCCCAAGCGCTAAGTTCTTAACCTTGAATCCATCAAGAAGCATCCACATAAACAAGCAAATAATCCATCACACCCTACCAGCGAGACCACCCAAGGAATTTTTAATTTTTTCCCACGTTTGCGTTCATTCGACAATCCGGGCAAGAATGACTGTTGGAGAAAAATTTCCGCCGTTTAATTGAGTGCGAAAACGATTTGAGGTTTTACGGACCCCCACAGGTAGCTTCCCGTGGTTTCTGTCCGACGGTTCCTTTTTTGGGGCGTATCCGGGCGAGACCCTCTGCTGTGATGAAGCAGAGAAATCGAATTTTTGTTTTTCCCGTCTTTTCTTTTCGTGCTAGTATGTGCGCATTTTGATGCTGCAAACAGCACCAGTGTGCAGAAGAAAGTGCTCCGATAATGTTTTTAAATGTTTTTGCTCAATATATTTTGGATAAATTTAGGCGGGAAGCACTTCTTTTTCAGAATTTGCATAGTCTGAAAACGTTTGCCTTTGTATTGGGTGTTTTCTATTAATATCTATGGTAATATTTATTTACTTTTCCTCTTTCAGACAAATTAATTTTCTTCCTCCCTTTTATGAAAGAGGAAATTAGCAAGTGAAAACAATAATTATTGTGTGAATGATCATGATTTGCTATTAGAATTAAAATCAGATTTACATTTTAGAAACA
Source organism: Stegodyphus mimosarum (assembly GCA_000611955.2). NCBI lineage: Eukaryota > Metazoa > Arthropoda > Arachnida > Araneae > Eresidae > Stegodyphus > Stegodyphus mimosarum. The sequence continues at coordinate 204,470 of KK118339.1, read as the reverse complement.
TTATAACAGAATATAGGATCTGCAGAAGCTGTTCGCACACTTTTTAGACGATTTTGCTTTGCTATAAAAAATCGCCTGCTTGAGAAAATTTTTTTAACTGCTACTATATTTTTGAAAGAGTACATTATTATCTGCTGTTTGACAATTTTGTTTTCATGCAAAATGGCGTTTTTAAGGAAGCAATGGACGGAAGGCTATGTTTGTGCTCTTTACGAAGAATATTATTCATATTGAGTTACTAAAAATGCTGTAAAAGCCATGATTGTTCGGTATCTAAAGCAATGATAGGTAATATTTTCAACAAGAAAGGAAAAAACGTCAAAGTTTGGTTCCAAGGAGAAACATTGTTCAAAATACATATCCAAGGAAAAAACGGAATGTTTCAAATGTTGCAAAAGTAAGAACTTTAATGTTAAAGGAAAATCTTCGAAGTCAAAGAACAGTTACATAATCATTAAAGGTTCACTGTAAGTTGTAAACAAAATAACTAATGCTGATTTGAATCTTAAAAAGGCGAAAAAACGCAATGTGTATATCTTTTTCCCCGACATATCGCCGAAAGCAGAACGCGCTGCAGAATTCTCAACGAGAAACAATTATTCGGACAAAAAAGGAAAATATGGTCCCAATAGATGGATCTTAGGTATGTTTAAATGAAAATAGAAAATATTTTAAATGACCGCAATAAGAAAAGATCTATATATTATCATCAAAGAGAAGAAATAAATCTTAGAACATGGTTCAAAGAATCTAAGGAAAGTTTTTAAAAGAGATTTATGATTGTTGCTGGGTTTTGATATAAAGACAAATAAAAATTGAAGAGGGTGCAAAAAACTGTTAAGGTCAGCTCCACATGTTATCAGAAGCATATTTTATACCGAATTTTCGAATATGAAATACCTTCTCTTTACCAAAAGTGCCATCAGTCAGTAGAACTGCCTTAAAACAAAGCAAGCAGAAGCACGTCAAAATTCAGTGTTAATTTTCTGGACAAAATGAAACAAGAAACGTGTATCAATTCCATACCCTTCATTCATACGTATCCCTACTAAATCTCATGTATCATCCGCGGATTTTTGCGCTTCTGGACTTTTAAAAAACGGATCGTCCAGTCGTTCACCTAGAATCCTCCTTCGACTTTGGAAAACTGTTCAAGAGGCATGGGATAAAATACCTCTTCCGCTACTATAAAAAGCTTTATTGTCTTCGAAATTACGGTGTAGAAAGATAGTGAAGAATGAGGGTTATCAAATGAAACATGTAAAACACAAAAAGTTTAAATAAAATATTTTTGCAAATGCAATGAAAATCGCCTAAAAATATGTGAACAACCTTTGTAGTCTATTAGTAGCTAACATACACTGTAACTAGGTAGACTTATAGAAAAGGTCTATGTTGCAAATTCTCGCAAGGACTCGGAAGATGAATATAACAGAGAAGGGCGTAAAAGAACCTTTTATTGAATACAGTAGTTTACAGACGTCACGGACTTACTTGCTTACACAGTCACCAACTACTTGTGAGCAACTGAAAAGATAGTGTAGCAACTACACTTGAACGTAAAGAGTAGTACAAGACTGCACAATTCGATTTAAACTAGAAGGTTGACTCAGAACTTACAGAGGCGAGATAATGATTTTGGCGGCAAGAATGCGAAGCCGAGATTCAAACGGCTGGGTAGAATTAACGTACGCTATCAAACCCTACAAGAATAATTCTTTTTTCATGTAAGTGGTGCTTCAGATATCAGTGCGGTAGACAGATCGATGGTTAAAGGATGGTCCAATTGGTTAATCGTTGCTGAACGAGTTTAAACGGAAATTAAACGAGTGAAAATTATAAAAATGATACGAGAACCGATTTTCTCAGGGAAATTCAACAACACGGAGGGGATTGATTAGAAACATTGCTAAACATCTCATAGGAAAAATTCCTCGAGTAATTTAGTATTTTCCGTTCGTGGCTTTCATGTCCTGCAAAAATAGGAAAAGGTTATTCCTCGTGGTCGAGGTTTTTTGCAAACCTCGACCACGAGGAATCGTGTGAAATAAGTGTAAATGAACTTCTTGGATAAATTTCTTTTTTTTATTATGAAATTTCCACTTTGTATTAATTTGCGATGGAATAATATCATAAATATTTTTCCTATCATTTGACTTTGTCATTCTGAACAACTCATTTTAAATTTTAAATTTGCGTTCTAAAATATCTGGGGGATTAGTTTTTAAACTAGTAATCCTATAGTGACTCCTTAGTTTAAGGTCTTTGTTTCAAGTGTTGAAATTCTTGGAGGTCTTAGACAGAAACATAAAGCTTTTAGCGGATTATTTTCAATTATCTTCTTTAGCGATGCACTTTCGATTTCCGATGATTAGCTTTCGCTCAGCATTTTGCTAAAGTTTGTTTCCTTAACGGCTATTGCTTATTTTGATCGAGTCGAAGCGTTTAAAAGTGAAGGACAAAATAAGTCGACTTACGAAGAGGTTCGGGTTTGATTCATTAACTGGAGCATAGCTACAACATTGGCGGAGTGAGCAGTCCTTGAACCCCCTGCCTGATGAAGTGGTACTAAAAATTAAATGGATTGAGTAAATATGTTAATTTTTGCCATTTAAAATATTAGCGTACATATGCATTTGCATTGCCTTTTATAATGCGTATTAAACAGGGGAGGGGACAGAGAAATGAAAAGTAACTCATTTTCAATTTTTAATTGTGTCGTATAAAACAGTAGTAAATTTCTAATATTATTACTCATTAAGTGAAATATTTTTTCTTCATGGAAACTTCTTGAGTTTTTCAATAGAGTTGGGAAAAAAGCGTATTGTTGGTCTTTCGCCAAAGTCACGAATTGGCACTGTTTTTTTTTTTTAAACTGTTTTTACTTATATTGGTTTTCTGTGTTCTTTTTCAATATTTTACGCTCTTTTGAAAGGAAGAAACGTATATTCTATTAGATAAATGTATGAGTTTTTATTGCGAAGAAGTTACACTTCGGTTTTTCTCAAGACCAAGTATGTAAACATTTAAGCGAGCTTCTCGCAAAAACAGTTTTTCAGATTCGTGACTTTGGCGTAGAGGTAAAGATATGAGGCTGCCATTATTCGCTTATATTTTCAATAGAAACCAATTACATTCTTCAGATTCAGATTTATATTTTTAATATATACATGGCATTTTATTATATTATAACAATAAATATTAGTCTTTAAAATGTAAACTATTAATTCATATTCAACCCGATGTTTTCTTGAATTTTAAACTTTTCTAGAAAACGGAAAACTATAAACGCTAATGTTATGCAGAAAATAAACACTACAACCAAAATATAATGCTATCTAAGAAAGTTATCATAAAAAAACCTTTCCTCTCATTTATATTTTTTGATGTTAAAAGTTCATATGCTATCTCTTCTTAAAAATCAAGAATACCGAAAGCGTGATGTGTGGATCTTCAGGAAAATGTGTTTTCGAATAATAGTTAGGTAGAAGTCAGGAACAGCGTGAAGTTCAAATACGTGGGTTGCATAATAACGCTGGATTAACTTTTACTCTGAGTGCATGTGAGCAGCATAAATATATAAAAAAAATCATTGAGTTATTTCGATCGGTAAGGTTTGAATTCGAACTATTTAACTTCGATTTACTTCGAGTATAATTTGAAAAGTTGTGAAAGGCGTATATCATATAGCCCGGAAGATCTTCATGTGGCCTGCACCTCCATTATCAGAATGCAGTAATGAATCGGCTTTGTGTAAAGAGATAATCGTTACTAGTGTTTCAACGGTGCGAAACTTGAAACTCCGTTGCTAGGTCATAACTTATGCTCCAGTGAGCTTGACATTCACACTCTCTTCTATCACATTCAAGCCCCTCAGCGGGTAAAATGCGTTTCCTACTGCCATATTTCGCAACCTAATGTGGATGATGAATGACTTTTGATATATTTGCGCTTTGGATCGACTTGTAACCTTTACTGAAGGTATTGGAAGAATATTTTCGTGAATGTTTGATTCAGTATTTGTTGCATTGTTGGTCTATTTTTAATAATGCTTAATATTCAAAAATGATTGCCAAAAATAATTTTTCCAGTGCAGATCCTAGACCGTCGGCCGCCCTTTTTTTAAAGAAACATAATATGTTTGATAATCATTTAGCCGCCTACGTGCATCGGCCCTGAATTGTGGGTACGTTTGATTCGTAATAATATAGATTATATTCAGTGCGTTATATTTTTCGTAACTCACTGCTCCGGATATATTCTGCGCTTCACTTTTCCATCTAATTCCAATTTCAGCGATATCAGATTTTAACTTTGTTTTAAGTTTGCTGCATAACTATTTAACATGGTATAGGAAGAGTAAGAAGAAGAAATATTACATTAAAGTAAGAGAAGTGTATTCAAAATGAAAGTAACTTCATTGCATATAGGGAATTTACGATAGTTATTGCACAGAACATACTATCTTGCCTTCGTTAAGGTTATTCTCCGCTACTGATTTTTCAAATGGCTGTGTGATAAATGAATCAACGATACTTATAACAAAATTAATAGTTTAAACAAAAATTTGTTACATCATTAAGTTTGCATTAAACGGACTTATGTCCTTAAACCATAACACGATCATCACCTAAACTGAATCACGTTATGTAGCAGTTACCTTGAATTTCGTTAGAGATATATTTCTTATTCAGTCAATTCAGTTCTTACTTCGTGGCAAGGCAAAAATGCATAAAATCTCAAAACATCTTCATTGAAAATTGTGAAATACAGAAAAATCTAAAATACCAAATATATTTAAAAACTGTTAAAGAAACAATTTTTGCAATTAAAATTACAGTTTCTACGGGAAAACAAGCAATTCGGTCAACGGGCAGGAAGACTAAAATTTTCGGTTCACAAAACTGAAAGTTAACGTCTAGTCTCACTAGGCAAAAAGATATTGAATTTGGTGCAACAACTGACTTAATTCACTTTTCTACCAAGAGTTTCAAATGTAAACAAATGGTGGCTTCTTTAAGCTTAGCAGGTCTTTTGAATTATTGATAATTCTACCACTATTGCATACAAATTAGCTAAAAGCATAAAAACCTTAACCAGAACATAAAAGAAGCATAATTCAATCACTTAAAAAAATGCGCAATTTACCAACATATAAGAAGAAAAAAAAAGCTCACCGAGGTGAGAGGGTGGGTGTGTATGCAAATAACAGTATCACATTCTTTTTTATATTTTATTTTAAAACAAAATTATCTCAATCTTATTTCCGTGAAATATGCTGCTGAAAATTAATCAGTTATGGTCAAAAAGTAAGAAATTTAGAACCAAATGCACAAAAGCCCAAAAGGAATTAAATTAAAAACAAATAAAATTTGAAATTCTCTGTAAATATGTCAATAATTAACAAAAGTTAGAAGAATTGAAGAAATGTGAAATACAAAAAATATAAAAAAAAAGCATAGGAAGAGGAAATGCAATTAAATTAAACTCTATCAAGAGGAGGTAAATCAGAACAATGTTATCAAGTGATTCAACGAGATTCTGATTCTACGTTATCAAGATGAGGTAGATTAAATTCAATTGAACCCTTTCCTCTGGAAAACCACCCAGTTCCTGTTCATCCAAAATTAGCTGATGAACCATTCTAAATTATTTAATTACAAAAGTTCACCAGAAAATATTGAACGCCTCCTCAACGCAGAGGCAGTCCGTTAAACAAAAACATATCCATATATAAAAAATTCCAGTGTCAAATAAAGTAAAAGAAATTAATTTAGTCGTTCTAAAACATGTTACCATTTAAAACGTTTTACTGAAAATTAAAGTAACCCAGAATAAACTCAAATAGAAAGTAATAACCCAAAATGTATGCAAATAATTTCTAGTTTAAATGCAACTTTCTATTTGCCATCAGAATTCTTGAATATTGAAAATACCAATTAAATGTACTTTTTATAATTACAATAATATATGCTGTGGGAAAAAACCACGCAGGCTACCAGCCCGCATAATATCTTCTGAAGGTATTGTTTTCATACTCAGCGAGCTGTCAGTTTGGTATATATCGAAGACAGATCAAGGTTGTTTCAGTAAAATTTATTCAATCAGTCAAAAGCTTCCTTCCTTCCCCTATACTTCTCATCTCTTATACGATTTTTCAAGGTAATATAAATCGTAGATAACGAAACAGTTTTGAGATCGGTCAGAAACATAACTTGAATTAGAAAGTATTTAAATTCACTTTTTTAATGAAATACACTTTTTCCCCTGTACTTCTAAATCATCGTTTAAGCTTTGTTTTTAAATAGTGTGTTGTTTTCCTCTGTATTGTTGCTTGATGCTGAAGGAAAGCTAGCGACATGTCAGGAAAGGATAACTCACCGAATAACAGATTTTATCGCATTGCAATTTCAACAAACATTCGGCCAAATTATTTTTCTAATCAGTTCCTTTTTTCGTGAGTTTGAATAGGTTAAAGCAGGGATGCTCAACACTATGCCCGTGGGCACCACTGTATCCGCTGCTGTACAACCACGATAAAAAATTATTTTCTATTTTCAATAGAATGCTAAGTATTTTTTTTATATTTAGTAATTGATTAAAGAAATATAAGCTTAATTGTTTTTAAAATTATTTGTATATAATTATATTGTTGCTTGCGTACGGGTTTGTAATAGATTGAATACACACCGAACTGATGTCAGCTTGATAAAATTTATTTTACCAAAAGAAAAACTTCACAATTCTGGAATTTTCCACAAAAATAGTCGTACAGGTCATCACAATATTGAAGAGTACAATCAGTAGTTACACTTCAAACTACTAAGAACGTTAAACGCAATGCAATGCAAAGCGCATCTAAAGAGCGAAGCAAGCGCGGAAATATACTCAGTACTCCAAATTCACGCTGAGCGAACAGCCAACAACAACTGAGAAACTGATGCTGTCCGCAGTCTTATATAGTTTTCATCTGGCCGCTGAGATATTTCTAGTACTTTCTACTTCTTGAAATTGCTGGAAGGCATGCACGGCCGAATACGGTTACAGTTACACAGAGCATCAACTACAGTTTTTCAATTACAATATCCATTACAATTATACCATACAGGGACCGGACCAAATTGTCGCCAAATGATCGCCAAGTTCGGGGATGTTTGGAGATTTATCGCCAAATTTGGCAACGAAAATTAATTGCCTTGGTCAGTTTCATGATATCTCGCCAAATTAGTGAGATAGCCATCTACTCAACGTTAAGTAGACTTGGTCTTGTGTTCTTATTTTCCTGGCAGAGCATCGTTTCTTTCAGCTCTTCATGCTATATTGTAGTCATTAGGATTTTTTAAAGCAAAAGTTCATGAAAAATAGGCAATGCCCTCACCGGGAATCGAACCTAGACCTCTCGAATACGAGCCGAGTGTGCTACCATCAATAAATTTATATCATAAAATAATATTTTTTGTATAGTACTATTTATTACTAATTACGTCAACCTATAAATTTACCTTGAAAGAATAAATATGCCCGCCACCTCAGCTATATTCTAGAATGTGTCCTAAGGTATAAAAAGTTTGGGATCTGGAATAGAATGTTTGGTATTTAAAGCAAACTTAAGAATAATGGTTTTAAATTTTATAAACTGGAATAATATAATAATTAGCTGCATGTTCATCGGAAGCTGGGAACATCAAATTCTTGTAAATAAATAAAAAAAAAAGTTATATTTAACCAATATTTAACGGATAGAAGTGAAAGGAAATGCTTCTTAAATTCCTTTTCAGATTTTCACAATAGCATAAGTATTTTAAAGTTTACTCTGGGAAAAGTCACTTCCCAGAGTTCATATTAGTTGCTTATTTCATCACATTTCTTTATTAAATAGTAGTAGTTTACAGAAAATGTTTGGTAGAAACAAGAACAAGAGTCTATAAGAAGAATAGTGAATTTACGCTATTCATTGCGCTTCGGAGTCATGTATTACTGAAGAGTGTTTTTTGTCTGAATTTCTATCATTCCATCATAAATTGCCGTTTATCATAAAAACATTTACTGCCATTTATTGTTTTTAAACTTTAAATGACTCTTTTGGATATCTATGGAACTTAAGATATTCTGTGTAAACCTTGCGTACATAAGGAGTTGCAGATAAGTCGCATGTGTGCAATGAAAGGAATCTGTATAAAATGGCTGATGAACCTTCTACTGAAACACTAAATTATACCGATGATAACTTTATAATTTTACACAATTATTTTATTGAGCAAATCCATATTCGATACATATTTAATGCATAAAATATGTAAAAACGGTTCCGAAGGTTATGCTTTTTAAAACTGAAATTCATTTAAACTGTCGCAAACTATGCGTTGTGATGACATATTTTTTAATGTTCTTTTAAGTTTTACTAGAATTTGCATAATAATATGAAGCTAGACTATTTGTTTTCCGTATATTTCGCAAAAAATTGCGCAATATAAATAATTATAAATTGGATTAATATTGTCTGCATCTTTATAATCTTAAAGTTAGTTGCTTATCAAAAAAGCCACCAAGTGGTTCGATATGCATAAGTATCATTTTAAGATTATCTTTTAACTCACCGAACAGCCACACAATAATCGCAGTCTTCTCATTGGTATTTCATATCATTTGTATAGCTATTCAAAATTTTATCTGAGTTATTATTGTTTTATCAGTGCAATTCATTTGTAATTTATACATAGATTAATGCACTGATGAAATTATTTCTCTTTATCATCCTATGAGCACTGAAATCCTTCCGATTTGGGCATGTGTACATAACAGTTTGTGGGACTATCTTTTCTCCTTGATAATAACAGCTATACTGTGAGACGTTTGTAATTATCATATGTTCGCTGGCTGGGATACGTTGACCCACAATAGTTTGTTTCATGATATCACGGAAATGTTCTAAAATAATTAAAGCTGGGGATTAGTACTGCCAGCTGAGCACCTTAATTTCAGTGACATGTTCTTCTGCATTACGCAACTTGTTGGCACTTGAACTGTCTTTTAGTAGCGTACCTTCTGCAGAGGAAGAAATGATGGATAAAAAATACATATAAAAAAATCCGTAAGAATTTCAGTAACTTTGCTATAGCTAGTTTCTTCTGCTATAGCAAAATCTTCAGTCTTTAAATTCTTAATACTTGTTTTCCATGTCAAAATATTTTTAGCTTTGTAAAATTAGTATTTTATGGAAACAAAAGTTTAAGTCAACAGTAGGGGTTAAAGACAGTGTAATGAAAGATTTTTGAGTGTCATACATATAATTAAAGAAACATATAATTCACCTTTACGTTTACATTGATGAGTCTCTTTTGGATTTTGCTCAGGGTGCCGATGTTTTTAGTGACCTTGCTTCATTTTACCTAACAGCTGGCTCATTTAGAATTCACTGTGATGTAGAACTTAAGCTATTTCTCTAATCTTGCAACAACTTGCTGTTCGTCTTTCCCCTCTTGAGGAGGTTGTAAATTTTCCGATTTTATCTCTGCTCTCCAGGCTTTGACAAGCAGACAGGAGAATGGGAAGTTCTCGTACACAGAGTTGCAGGGAGCTCTTGAAAGGGATTCAGGAAAAGGTTGCTTTCCTTTAGCTACCTTCCCATTGTGGTCTCTATGGAAATGAGATGGCAGTCCTTTCGGCAGAAGTAGGAACTGCGTGCTGCCGTTGTGGCCGACTTGAGACTTTCAACCGGACACGATTGTTGCTTCGTTTTAATCTGACTGATTCGCCTGAATTTGTTCTGCATGACTCTCGATAAAACATGACTGATGCTCATCTGGGCGAATGTTTTGCATTAAATGATTTGGATCGTTTTGTTAAAAGCATTGGAAAGCTCCTCGTCTAATGACCTGATGGTCATTCGCTTAATGACATGATTGTGACCTGCCATTTCTTTAATAATAATTCAGCTCAGTTCGTTCATTTTGAGTATAATTATCAAACACATTTAAAAGAGTATCTATATGTACTTCTCTATTATGAAATTCATTGATACCAAATAAAAGAGTGTCACCCAGATTGGAATGAATATGTTCAGCGATATCTTTATGCTCGATGTAAAACAGACGCTCTTAATATCAATAAAGGTGTAAGGAATGCCTCACTTTCCCCCATTCAGCTAAGAAGCTAGCTTCAACCTCGGAGAAAACACAGTTTATTTCTTATGTTTCTGCTCTAGAAACCTAATAATATAGCTGTGTATAAACTAAAGATGCAAGAAACGGTGGCTGTGTCGCGATTTGTATTTGGTCGAATGGATCCTGTGCCTCTCTACCTTCGTCTTTTAGTGGGAAAGAATGTTAAGAACTATGTTTCTGCTTGTGCTTCCAGTTGCGCGCTGTTAGTAGTTAACACATCCAGCTAGCAGACTGGAAGGCTCGTGGTTCGAATTCTTCGAGGATACAACTGATGTTTTTTTCAACATTTCACGCTCCGGAAACCTAATAGTATTGTTACGAAAAATTCGGCGGTTGCGCCTGTATGTAAGCTTTCCGGCATAGCACTAGGGTTGCCATAAAATAGTGTATGATAGGGTTGCCAGATTGGCGACTTTATCGCCCATTTGGCGACCAAATTGGCGATATCCCATGGTCCAATCGGGAAGCTTCTAGAATAATTTCCTGTCGAGATATTTCTCGAAACGTGTCGAACTTAAAGAAAAGCTATATAAACCCTTGCGTTTCTGAGAGCCAGTGAGTTG
>KK118339.1:118929-192748 GCA_000611955.2 Stegodyphus mimosarum | reverse complement strand
AACCATCTGATAACTCATGTGACTCTGAGATGGAAGAAGCTGATGTACAGCCTACGCAGAGTGATCCAGTATTGCAAGAAAATTTGCCTACTTCGGAAACTGTATGTGTGTCTCATAATGAAGATTGTGTAGACATGGACTCGATTCTAAACCAGGATACTTCTGTTTGTAAAGGATCGGATTGTATTCATGGTCCTGGTGTAAACATTGGAATTCGCTTTCAGGAAATACAGGTAAATAAGCCTGTACCTCCTGCTGTGAGTATCGAGGTGAACTGTACACACGGTGTGAATAAACTACAGAGTGGTGAACGAACTGTTTCAGATCTTCCTGTGCAAGAAAAGTCTGAAATGACTGAATCTTCAGACTGTGATATGAAAAACAGAAATATATCTGAGAACTGCCGTGGAAAAGTATTTGACTCGGGTATAACTTAGTGAAAAGCCTAAGACTAAAATCCATTCTGAACTTTAATAGTATAGTTTAAAATTGTTATGTGTTTAACTTGTGTATATAATTTGTATATAATGTAAATATTTGTTTCTTTAGTTATGTTATTTGTTTGTTTTATTACCTTTTGTATGTATCGAATTATGCTTCTGATCAAGGATTGTACTGCCCGGGACGTGCAGTCCTTGGGAGGGGGCAGTGTTACGAAAAATTCGGCGGTTGCGCCTGTATGTAAGCTTTCCGGCATAGCACTAGGGTTGCCATAAAATAGTGTATGGTAGGGTTGCCAGATTGGCGACTTTATCGCCCATTTGGCGACCAAATTGGCGATATCCCATGGTCCAATCGGGAAGCTTCTAGAATAATTTCCTGTCGAGATATTTCTCGAAACGTGTCGAACTTAAAGAAAAGCTATATAAACCCTTGCGTTTCTGAGAGCCAGAGTTGTTGCGGAGTTGTTACGAGTTGCGAGTTGCAAGTTAGTGGCGAGTTAGTTGTGAAGTATTGTGAAGTGTTGCGAGCAGTGTGATCAGTTGTGAGAATAGCTGCTACGCGAGAGTTTTGGTGAACGGAAAGCGATCGAGATAGTGCTTCGCCGTGAAGCTACCTTTTACAGTATAGCTTGACAGTGTATTGGTGATTGTTCCAGGGTGTTTATTACAAGTTTAGTGTTGCCGTGAAGCTACCTTTACAGTTACAGCCTGAAGCTGTGTTGCTGATTGTTTCAGCGTATTTATTGTAGATTTTCGACGCTTTTAAAGGTGATTTTGGAACTGTGCTGTAAATAGTGATTCCTGTAAATAAATTGTGCTTTTTATTGTTCTGCATCGTGTTTTCATCGGATACTCTCAAATCCACGAACCCGTATAAACGCAACAGTATTTTTACCAATTGTGTTATGGAATACGAGGGAAAAAATTTTATACACGTCCATTAGCAATCATTATATTGAATATCGAAATACAAGCTGGTACACTGAATTCCAAACAAAATACTATTTCCGCAAATTTTCGCTTTTGACGAATGTCGATAATCAGCCAACTTATTCCAAGGCCCCTATTCCCCTTGACAACCAATAAAACGAGCGACCCTCCCATCTGAAATAACAAAGGCAGTTGGCGATAATCGTCTGTTAAAGGACTTCCTGCTTATTTTCGTTAGGAAGAACCAAGCGCTGTTTTTTTTCCTGCTCTTCTCTCTGCTGTGTGTGGAATGAACTGATTGTGGAAGTACGAACATAAACCAAGGTCACTAGCACGCACCGACCGTCAGGTGACGCAGATACAGCCCGCTGCCGAATCTGGTTACTGAATCATTGCAAAGCTGATCTTAAAAAAATAAATGAATAAACATTTTTTGCTTTGTTTTTATTTTCGTGGTTTCTTGTTTGTTTTGACGCTTCTGGAGGAGGCATTTAGCCGTTTACTTTTACGTGGGATAATATTTTTATCACGTGTTTTGCTAATGCTGTGCCTTTGTAATGTTGACCCAAAGACCGAACTCGAACCGTCTCATCTACCCACTTGATACGAACGTTAGTTCATGAGGAATGAAAAAATGGTTAGCAGATTCTTTTGGAGATGGTTAACACCTACTTCATACATTTCGGCGAATGAATATTTAACACTTGTTGACCTAAAGTATTGTAGTGTGTGTCACTTGTATTAAGTACTGAAGTGTTGTATCTCTCTCTCTTTTTTAAGGCAAGTATTACTGGCTTCCCAATTAACTGGCCTAATACCTGGTACCGGAAACAAAGTTCACGATTAACCAAAAATTCGAGGGAAATTAAAGAATTCATATGAAAGATGTATAACCCATATTATAATTAATGGAGAAATGCTGTTTTTATATTTTACCTATTAGCGTATATTACTATATTTTCAACCAATTTAATCTGAAGAATAATTTCGTTTGTTTGTATAAATTAAATCAGAATTCAAAACTAAATGAGTATTTTGTAGTTAGCGGGAGAACAAGTGTCCTCTGAAATGACATCAAAATCGCGTGAAAACGTTGGGTTGAACTTCTCGTTCTTTGGCTTGTGGCATTGTTAATTTTTCCACTGGCTCGCTGTAAACAGACTTAGCACTTTTTTAAACATTAACTTGGTTAATCCGTCTCCGGGTAATTAGGAGCTGACTGTAGGTTTACTTACGTACAGTACGTATTTTGAATGCTTTTAAAAAATAATTTTACTGTATCCAGTTGTCGATTCGTAGCAATGTTACTGATGGCAAGTATTTCAGGGTACTTGCAATTTGTGCTTCAGTTGCTGTTTCTATATATGAACCTTTATCTTTCTAGTCTTTGATATTTTGTAGATAAATAAATATTACATATTATGATCGAGATTGGTTACAGCCATAAATCCGTGATTAGAGTATGTTTCTTCTTATAGTGCTGTACTTTAACCGGCATGATTTTAGTGAAAATCTTTCCGTAAATAAAACTTTCGTTTCATATTCAATGAAACATAGAGTGCGTTTTATCCAAAGTCAATGTACTTCTTCGTCTAGAATTTAAAGCAAAGTTAAATAACAGTATTGCTAATCATAGGCTTGGAAGCTCTCAGGTTTATGCTTCAATTAGTTGTTGTTATTTGGGATGGTATTTTATTTCAAAATGTGAACTAAAACAAAACGTTTGTTATTAAGCAGTTTGCACTTGTAGACAGTGGCGGATTTATGAAGCGCATGGCCCACCTCAGCTGAACATTTAGAAACCTTTCACCTGAAAATGCAGAACATGTTTACTGTATTTTCGCTATTTTTCTTTAAAGATGGAAAGTGACTAGGGAGCCCGTTGAAACTCGGGCCGCCTCGCGAATTGCGACTTAAACGAACCATAAACTCGCCTTTACTTATATGTCAGAAATAGAATTACCAAGTTTCAAGCTGAAAAAATACATCTCAGGTTTTCGTTATCAAATTACTGTCAATCGGTGCTTTTAAATGTTATTGTCAAATAAAACGCTTTGTAATATTTCTTAAATAATGTGCCGGAGAGATAAGTGATAAGTGACGGTGGACGTGGGCACTGTCCCTTTACCATAACGGTTAATCATTACAGCACCACGTCCACCATTATCTAGAGCAGGCCAGATGGTGTGGCCACACGTGGGACAAAATACTAGAGAGTCATTAGGTTATTTCGATGCTAGAGAAATTAAAAATGAGCAATGTCTTCGCCGGGATTCGAAACGCAGATCTCTCGAATACGCGCCTAGTATGCTGAACTACGAAGGCGTGCTAAAAAGGCAGGAGAAATACCTTATAATATAAATAAAAAATAGGTCTGCTTCTTGTCTTTTAGAATAGCAGTATTTTGCTTTTTATTCATAATACACTATTAAACATTCGTAGCTGCATTTTATTTTCAAAGAATATATATAACAGCCTCATATTAAGGGTTTCGAAAGGTCTGTGGATTATTGTTGCAAATGCTAAGCTTTTATTAACTTAAGGCACTAGTTACCCTTCTAGCTTCTCATTGTTTTTGACTAATGTAATTAAAATCATCGAGATGCATATTCCAGTATGCTTTCCATGAGTTATGCAAAGTGCAGGATAAGGAAGACGGTAGCTGTTATATTCGAAATTTTTCAGAATCACTGTGGGTTTGTTTCACGAATGGAGTAACTTTTTATGAAAATTTAACCCATATTCAGTGAGTTAATATTTGTATTTAGTTTTTTTAATCCATCCAGTAATACGTACATGGATTATTAATTTTACTTTTATTATTAAAATACTTTGATAAATGAAAGCTATCTTTCTCCACTCAGTGAGATTTTCGTAGCATAAAAGTGTTTAATAACTGCGAAAAGAAATTAGCCGAAAAACACAAAATTTAGACTATTAATAAAATTAAAATCTGGATTTGATGATTTATATCAAATGCGAAAGAAAAATATAATTTTTCTAGCCAACAGAATGAATTCGTGTTCAGATATTTATAAAATTTCTTTGCTATGTGTAATTACAGTTACTTAAATCAAAATTATTTTTGAAGAGTTTTCTTCCTCCATCAAAGATCTTCAACTCTTTTTACAAATGGATCCATTTTTTGCATTTTTTGCTAAATCTAATTTTTCGTTCTTTGACCCAATATGACATCTAGTCTTTTCTGACAAATAGATCTCATTCCTGTCTTTTATTGTGTTCGGTAATGACCATTAATGCATTTGACCCCTTTATCCTAGAAGTGGTGACCTCTTTTTGGGTGACTGGGCGGTCATTTTATGTCTCGTCGTGTACGAAGAAAAGATTTTTCGATTCCCCATCCAAATTCCGAACCGAATAGCGGTAACAAAAGTAATGTATTTCCCAACTTTCATAAATATTTAGAGAAATTTCATTGCTGGCAATTTTCTTCGGCATCAGACACTTGCTGAATGGTAAATTTGAATGCAAAAGTTTGATTATTTTTTGTGTTCATACGAAAATGTATAAAACAAATAAAATGATATGTGTTCGTGTTCTAGACAGAAAAATGACTGGTAACTTGAGCCGTTTAATATAACAAAGTTTATTAAAAACATCTAAAAGACAATTCGTTTAGTTTTAAAAAAAGAATCGCTGATGAATCCCTGAGAATTGCTGAAAATCGCCAGATAGCATCTGGTGATTTTTCTTGAAGAATATTTTTAATTTTTGATATTTTTAAAACGTTATTTTCAAAACTTTAGTGATAACAATGTTTAAAAATAAAATCATTTCTTATTAAAATTAAGAGTACATTAGAACTTTGATTACTCGAAATGAAAAGATTTAGGTTTTGGTACTACTGTTATATGGTTTGAAAGACAGGAAGCTGATTGAAGTAGACAAATTATTTCTTAAATATTTCACTGTTTATTTTAAATAAATAATAGTGTCATTTTCAAGTGTTTAAGGGTTTTATTTTATGTCAAGAATTTAAGTGCTTATAAGTTAACACTTTATTTCGAATTTAATTTGTAATTTTTAGAAAAAGGAGATATAAAAGAAACACCTGTAATGGTTAATTTTTTGACGTGAGTGTACAGATGTAACTGTTATGTTTCACTTTTTTTAAACATTTGATAATTGTGGATTTGATTCTTATTGAGAATAAAAAATTTTTAAGTGCCATATTTAGGCCATATTTACAAAACAGATTCATTCCCGCTTTTAGCTGAAAGGTTGAACTAGACTGCGAGCCGATCTTTATTTTAACAATCGTTGGTCGTAGTCATATACTTTTAATTACAGAAGTGTTTTAAATGACGAAAATATTCATGCTTTGGCAATTAAATTAAAAAAATTAATTTTGGTCAAATAACAAGGTCTACAACTTTTAATGCTGTCTCAAGGTTCCTATAGTAGTATTTGGTAAAGTTTTCTCCTCGTTAGGAAAAAATGAAGTTATAAGAAGCTTGAATTCTCTATGAGAAAAACTGACTGGGATATTTAGTTTCAACATTTGCAATTTTTGATGCCATTTACAACTTGGCTTCAACTTGGCTCATTAAATTAGAATAATTCGATGAAATAAGTTTAAATAAAGTGCAGCAAAAACTGTGTATAATCTAATAGGCCGTATAAGCAATACTGGTATCCACATCAAATTTTTTAAAACTTTTATTTATGCTATTAATCCCAAACTTTAAAACTGAAAAAGGACTTGTTCATGCTTTGTATTTAGTGGCATAGTTAGAGAGAGAGGACGACCAGCCTCGGGAAGAATATTTGAGGGCGCATTTTTCTTGTCAACGTAGATATAATTTTATAAGTCTTAGTCGTACATCAGCGAAACAGAAAGAAGAAACTTTGCCTTACGAAATGGAATTCTGGAGAGAAATTGTTTTCTCCTCGAGAAAGCAGTCAAAGAAACGACATTAAGATTTCAGAAGTTTCACATTCTTGCTATGCCTTCCTTAGGCCACAGAAATATTTTTGAGTGAAAATAATTAACTATATTATGACCACGGGGACATTAATAAGGAAGAATTCGCCTTCGTGAAAAAAAAAAAAATTCAGATTGTTATTTCTACATATTATTGCCAGTGGAGATGAAGCAGAAACGCGGAAGTTATTTCTATAGTCCTATTCTCACGGTCTTCAAAAAGCAGTTCAGTAAATTTTTATAATACTGCGAATTTTTCTCAAAATTGCTGCAACTGTACAGAAGTTTTTCTAAATAAAAATCAATTAAGAAATATCTAAGACCTTGAAAAGAATACTTTGTCTTTTAGAAATCTTACTATACCATCTATTGAAAGGCAGCTGGAATGATTAGACGATCATCGACAATTTTTCTGAGAGAAAACAAGCAAATCAACTTATTAGAATGGTGAAATTAAAGACAATAAAAAAAATAAACAAAAATTTAAAATTTTTTACTGTTTGTTATTTCAGGTAGTTAACTTACTACAATACATTAAACATTTTGTAGATTTTCTGGTGTGTACTGAGAGAGGGGGAGGGCAAAAGCAGACACTCACTAATACCAGAGCAAAAGCTTTGTCTATACTGCTGGTTTATCTTCGTAGTATTTAGCAACTGGACCTGTCAGCTTTGTATCTGACAATTCTTTCCGCCTGCAAGCTAGTGTAATGCAAAAATTACTGATTTTGTTCGGTATATCGATTCTTGCGTAATCCTTATCAACCAGTCGACACTTTCTCAGCGTTCCCATTTTTAAACTTGCTTGTAGTCATTGCTTTAAAATGTTGCTGAACTCGCAATCAGTCCATCGTAGGAAAAAGCGTGAATCACTTTTCTGTAATGTTTATTCAAAAAACAACAATATGTTGCGTCCACAGGCCTTGGAAGATCTGGTTTGCCGTTTGACGAAGAAAAGTCAACCCATTGTTACCGATTACAAGCATCGAACGATGTTCCACGAGTGTCCCAATTATAACCTTTCGATATACTGATTTAAAAGAAAAATACAAGAAACTAAGTCCTAAATTGAGAGGAAAAAAGGAGGTAACTTAGAGTGAGTATGGGGTGGAGTTAGAGACCAAGGTTATGTTGCGATAGCAGGACTGGTTTGAACGCTGAAGGTGATTGTTTTGTTTTGAAACAAAGACTTTGACAGACAGTTTCGTTTCATTGATCAATGATATTCAAGATTTTTCTTAGTTCTGCTTTTAATTTGGTACTTAATGTCAATTGAAAGATACTTTTGCAAATGGAGGTGGTTTTGGGCCGTGATAGTAATGATGGCAAAGCACGAATTTAAATCAGAAGTTACGTTAACGGTAGCTAGTAGCCGGTTTTGCCGTATGAAATTATGTCGAGGTAAGAAATACAAATAGGGAACGCATGACTGAAACGTAATTGCGATGCGTGATCGAGGATATTTCTTTCGCCATGATCAGTGTTTGATAATATAATATTAAGTTTTTTTGTTTAGAATTTCTTTAAGATGTTTCGATTTGTGAAAAGGTTATTAAAAGTATTTGTTCGAGAAACGTTAAAGCTCACGACTTCATTTAAATCTCGGTTCTTGGAACGAGTAAAATAGATTTTATAAATAATCTGCTGTCAATTCGAAAAGCAAACCGAAAAAAAAATTTGTCGTTTTTGTTGTTCACTGTAATATTCATTGTCTGTTCTTTTTTTTTTAAAGTTAGTAATATCAAGCTATCATAAAATATATATCTAAAAACTGATGTCATCATTCGTAGAACATTCAAATAGTTACACATGCATATACCTATAAACCGGTGCTTTCTTAAACTCACTGAGAATGATTATAGAATTTTTATAATGCTTTCTTCCCAAAGGTAGATAGGTCACTATATAGGTACATTATGATGGGCTTTGTTCTAGAAATTCGGTTTAAATGTATTTTAAAAATTATTATTTTTAATACCGCAATTGTTCTCATTAACCCTCTGTTGTTTCTTATAATACGTCATATTATAAGAAATATATTTTCTTATAATATGACGTATATGTATACTGCACAGCGACAATTGTAAGTCATACAGTGATTATATCATTCTCTAATCATACGCTTTATATATATATATATATGGATGGAGGATGATATGATCTTTGTATAGGTTTGTGCAAATTATCTTTACATTCCTTAATTGTCAGTCAGTTAGGTGGCTTTGTACAGGGCCTGATTATCGCTTAGGTACACATGACCTTGACCTGGGGCTCCAAAAACCGCTTGACAAAGCCTCATCCTGCTTTTCCCTCCAAAAAGAAATGCATTCGACTGTGTATGAAAACTGATTGTATTGCAGAGACGTCTTGCAAAATGTAGCGCAGCAAAGAAACATTTAATTTATGAGAGCAAAGAATTCATTATTGGCACTATTTCTCTAATTAATTATTTTCCATTCATGTCCTCTTACTGCTTACTTGGTTTGACTAAATTTTGAAAAAGCAAAAGTGTAAGGAAAAGAATTGCAGTTAATCCTTCACATATCTTTTTTACAGATTTGTTGCCAAAATATATTTTTATATAATCAGGAAGTGTTTGAGGCCAGGTTACTTTTTTATGCTAAACATACGAATGTGAAACATTCAGCTGTAGGATAAGAAAATTACAACAACCCACACATGATTGTTTTGTTTTTGATCTCTCTTTTAATCTTGCTTTAAAAGCAGATGACTTATCGCCCATTGAGAATCTCTGGCAATTACCCTGAAGAGAGATGCAATCGCCATTTTTTTCAAAAATGTCTCAGTTAGTTCCTGCTTCTGCAAATGAAAGTCGCTCGCCCTATTTTGATCGCTTTCTGATACCGTTAGAAAGGAAACAAGAGACGAAATCTTTCTCATATTGTTCTTTAGGAAGTATTTCCTCGAATAGAAATGCATTTTAGAAGGAGGGACGATCGCTTAACATTGATTTATACAGAAAAACCTTTGTAATTAATTTTTAAGTATATGAAATTTGTTTATAGTGCTTTTAGAAGTAAAATGAATACTGTATTACTCGCAGTTAAAATGTTTAAACTTATCGTGTTGTCTTTTCCAGAATAATGTTATGTATTACCCCTTTGATTTAAATGCAGCAACAAGAAGAAATTATTAATATTCAAATGTGTGGAAGTATGCAAAAATCTGTTTAGTCAGTGTTCAAGATTAGTTCTTCTACAGGCATCTCTGCTTTTGGCAACTGTTTTCCAGTTTTTGCCCTTTAGAATATTTAGATTATTTTCAACACAATCGATCGATTTTACCGGGTTCTACCCCGAGGTCTGCTTCCCATGATTTGTGCCAGAAAGATTTTCTAGCAACACCAATTTTCATGCATTCTGGTAAGATGACCACCCATTTAAGTCTCTGTATTTTGAAGGATTTTACGACATCAGGTTGTCTATAGATGTTACATAGCTCTAAATTAGATTTTCTTTCACACGGATCCCACCAAGTATGCACTCCAAAATCCTTCTCGCAAAAATCTGCAAAGCTACCTCATCACGTAAAGTCAGCGCCCAAGCTTCCGACACATAAGTTAGAACACATTTTTATAAGTCTTGTGAAAAGCTAATTTATTCTTAACTTAAGACAACTGGATTTTAAATAGCTCTTCAGGTTGTGAAAACATCTATTTGCAGCAGAGGTTCTTCTTTTAAGTATGTAAGAAGTTATCTCATTTTTACAATTCATCTCCTCTCTCAGATAAGTGAAACTGTAGACCTTTTTCAAATCTATAGCTGCTAATTTGTAAATGGCTAAGTCACACATTGAGCAAGGCATATATTTAGTTTTATTTTCATTAACAGACAGGTAAATCTTTTTGCAAGTTTTTCCAATGCCATGAATGCTTGTTTAAGAGCAGGAACAGTACGGGCGACAATGCTGATATCATCTTTATAAGCCAGTAATTGAATAATATTATAAAAACTACATTCTCTTGTATTGATCCTTACTTTTTCAAGTGCAATATTAAACAGAAGACGTACTAATGCACCTCTCTGTCTCACTCCGTTCTTGAACACAAGACATTTTGTAAGGCCACCTTGTAAACGAATTGATGCCCAGTGTGATACGCTAATTTGCTGAATTAAAATGGTATTATCTAAGAAGACCCAGGCTCATTGCTTGCTAATATTTTTTTATTATCAGAAATAATTAGTCATGCTGTAATATTGTAATAAGCAATCAACAAATATGAACATTTTTTCAGAATGTTCAATTGTTTTTGGAACATGCTAAACATATGCATTTTTTTAAATGATGGATTTATTTGAATATAACTGAATGAACTACTGGTTACTTTAAAGTAAAAACTTTCTAAGGTCTTTAACAGAAAAAAATTAAGAGACATAGCTGTAATTTATGCTGCATGTAGTGAGTGCTAATTTCTGCATAGCTGAAATACTTATTACTGCAGTCATTTGTACTATTAAATAATGAAGAATCTGTGTGTAGTTCCGTATGCTCCTTGCATAGTGGAAAAACCACGGCGCCTGCAGCCATCCGTTGTTAAACACGCATAGTCCTTCAAGCGAACATGTGCAAATCGAAACCTGCATTTTTAAAATTCACTTCCTATTTTATGCGAATTTAATAAGTTTTTGACTAACAAATTGGACAACATGAAAGCAATCTGTTGCCATTCGGCAAAGTGTAAGATATTTATGTTCCAAATTTAATCAGAAAACTCATATTGAAAAGAAATATGTTGCCTTTTCCCGAAATAAAATATTTCTGTCCTCTTACTTCTTTCTGTCTTACTCGACAGTTTGTTGAGTAGTGGGCTAAGCATAAGATATTTAATATTTCCTTTGAGTTAATTCTGTCTATTATTGAATAACAAACTAAGGTATTTAAAGCAATAAGCGCAGATGTTCACATAATTTAATTAATTCCTCTATTATTATAAATTAGTAGGAGGATCTATGAAATTTCACTAACTGGACTCATTAAAACGATTATATAGTTTTCCCATTTTCTAGTAAACATTTTAGGCGGCTGCTCTCACAAGCGGCTAGTTATTTAAAAAAGGAGAAGCATGTTATTTGCATGCTTGAATATAACCTCAGCAGTTACAACAGACAGTTTCTGTCATTTCAGTATCTCATCATAATAGCATGTGGCACAATGTCATATATAGAAGAAAACGATAAGGTATTCCAGACAGCAACTACTTAATGATCTTCCATAGCAAAGCAGTGAAGACAACCAGTACAGTCAAATGCTGTTAACATTCTTCATTAAAACGTAGTCTGTAAATGTAAATTTGTCTACAAACATTGCATATTACAAGTATTTTGATGAAAATATTTCAAGTGAATATATGTATAATGTTACGTATTCTCTTTCTTATTCTAATTTTAGTAAAGTTGTTTACTGTAAGTAATAAAAATTTATTTATTTTGTTCTTTTTTTTTCTTTCAGAAATGATACTTGGCCATTTTAAGAATCAACAATATGCTTTCTTATGATCTCCAGCCGCAACTGTGGCCGTCCAAGGTTTGAAAAGATACGTCTCCTTCAGAAAGCAATCACGAGTCCAATATCGCTGTGGGAGTCAGCATCGGGGGAACCCATGTCTTCCTCCGACGCCAGTACTTACCTCTCAGCCGTGAAATGGGGCGACGAGGGCCACTATCTAAAAGAATTTACCAGCAAATTCAAGCTTCCACAAGTGGCCAAAATTATCAAAGGGCAGTATCAGAGTCTGGGAGTTCCCACCTTACCGTCACCTAATCTCAACCAGATAGTGTTCCTTGCATCTGCTGGAGCAAAACTGAAAGTCATCGCGCAGTGCGTGAAATTCAAGGACTTCGGCCGCCGAATGGTTACCGTCGGTTCCAAACTTGCAGTTCCAGAAAATTACGATGGATGGTTTGAAATTCTTTCAGAGGACGGCCGGGCCGTTCGTTGCATCGAAAGTGTTGCTGAACTGGCTCGGAGGAACCCAAAATCATGTTTAGTACGAGATAGTATTAAAGTCCACTTACCAAGACCAGATGATACTGATTCTGTTTGGGATAAAACTAGAACCATTTCTCCAGGAGAAGTTCTCACTGTCGGAGAAATTGTGAGTGGAAATTCGCGTGGCAACCGTAGTAGTGGAAAGTATCTTGGATGTGTTACTTCTTTTGGAGATACTGTTTATTTGCCATTGGAATTAAGGGGGAGGTTCAGCACAATCGCCGGAGAGGACAATATATCAGGAGTTCATACGGTGAAGACACTGATGTCGAAAAGATTTCCTTTGATGGTACGTTTAGTACATGGAAAACCACCTGTAGGCGTAAAACAAGGTTCTCAGTTTGTTAACGAAATGCGATTATACGCTTTGATTGAAGAGGAATGCCTAGTGGCTATGCCACTTTCGAAAGATGTAGGAGTAGTATCTTTGCCACCGAATGCTGCGTTAAAAGTTCTGGCTCCAAAAAATGCAGAAGGATTGGTCAAAATGCCTGAGCATTCCGCTCTGGCTAATAAGTGCCACAGTTTAATGGTCGAAGCATCTGGGTGTATACAGATATGTGATGTCAATTGTGTTAGAGAAATTAAGAACTTACCATCCTCTTCTCAAAACATATATACTCAACGGAAATCCATGGATACATACCGCACCGTTCCTCTAATAAGACGTAGCACGTCTGATCCTCGAGGTACTAATATTCCTAATAGAGTCCACTTAGAAAGGGGTTTATCCACACCAAATGATAATTCACTGCCCCCGAATGATAGGACTGAGGAATTTTCTGATTCTGATGATTTGCGATACGATGAGATAGACCAGATCTATGATTATGTGAGAGGATTTGCTCCTTTACCTGTGAATATCAAGAACGAATTTTCTGTGAGCGAAGAACACAAGTCTCAACTTTTACCCCAAATTAATGTCGAAAATGTGAATGGAAAATCAAATGAACGCAAGCCACCTGAACCTCCTCCTATAGAAACTATACCAGCTAGAAAGTCCAGTACAGGTACGGTTAAACACAACCAAACTCCCCACAAGATAACAGTAAGCATTGTGAATCGAACCCCTTCCTTCAAGACCAAAGAAATATTCATTCCGCATCGCAGCCAGAAAAATAGGAAAGCAGCAGATGATCATATATATGAGAAAATAGACAAACGGAAAAATGGTCTAAAACTGGCGAAGGTTTTCGATACTCCTGGCCGTACTCCTTTACGGTCAAACAGCGCGAGTAAAATATGTTTCCAGAATGGTACTGTTAATGCCAATTGTGATAATAACAACAACAACAAAGTTTCTTATAAACGTCAAACTCAGTATCAGTTGCATGTTAACCATTCCCAAAATCATTTGAATGGGAAATCGAGATTCCTGAAAAACAACAAAAATTATGCTCACAAGGATTTATCTGGTATCAATCGAAATAACAATAAAACGCAGAAAACTTCTTGGGTTAATAGTGGTGTAAAAACTATTGCCACTTCTCCTTTATTCCATATCCGTTATAAATCTTTAACAGATTTGCTTATGGATTCCAAGAAATCTAGCCCAGATTCTAGCAACACTTCATCTGGTAAAAAAGTTGATGATGGCTCAGCTGGATCTTCTTCAACAATGTCTTCTAAAGAAGATATCGATGGCCAGGATGATCAGTCTGATGTTGTCGAAGACTCGCAGAAAAACGTGAAAAATGGACGTCGGCTGTCAAGGCCCAAGTCCTTATCGAATTTGATTGGAGATGTAACGCCAAAGAGGAGACTGGACAATCATAACTATTATAATCTTGTGCAGAATGATCTCATCAAACCTCCGGAACTGAACTGTCCAAAATTTTACTCCATGCCGGATTCTACCCGGTATACTAAGAATCATTATAGTAGCACGCATCACTCAAAGAAACTGGGAACTTTATATTTATGAAAGAATACTGTAGGTTTTAATATTTTTCCTTTCAATTTCTATGAACTTCAGAAGTTCAAAAGCTTGAAAGGAGAAATTTTCTTTTTCTGTAAAAAAGCGGACACTCTTTAACGCTTTTTAAAGTTAGCCAAGCCATGCTACAAATTGTGATGTCAAAGGGTGATAAACTGCTAAAGCAGAACTGTGAAAACAAAAATTACATTTCATGAAGAACACCTGCTTTAGGACACTAGAGATGTTTGTTTTTATTTTAATTTTTTTATTGCCATTGAATTCTATGTTCTTTTGCTGTTCATTGCCGTCAATAGCAAGTTTTGATGGATGTTAATTAAATAGGACAATCGAGTCACATTTCATTCGCTGTGATATTTTTCACACCTTGTCCTGAATGTCACTTATGTAGTAAATCTGATGTAGTGCAGACTGTTATGGTGAGTAATGGCTGTTCTAATTTTATAATAAAATGCGTAATATATATGTATTTTGTTTGCTGTCTTAATTATTATGTATATTTTAAACTTTCCACTAGCTTCATGGAAATACGTGGATTATTTAATAAAAATGGCGCAAGAGGTTTAAAAAACACGTACATAATTAATTAAATTTGTTAGACTCTTACATAACGTAATGTGTTTGTTAGACTCGTTTACGTTTCTTGGAATGAAATAACTTCGTCTCGCTCTAGTTGCACTTATTTGAAGATGTGTTCAGGGACATTTCCTGGTATTAGCCTTTAAAATCATATTTAAAGCTATTGCTACTACTATTTCAGTATCAAAATGTGTGTTTCTTGCATTTTGTTTGCAGAGTCAAGTTGTTACCTAAGGTGGACTGTAATGTCCTAGACACTTACGCCATTTTCATACCAGTAAACTTCCATCGGATTGGAAACTCGTGGTTTTATGTTATTAGATGTAATTCCATTAATTTCCTGATAATCAAAGATTTTTTTTGGGAAAAGGGTTAATTATCAGTTATTATGGTTTGGGTTATTTGATTCGTTCAGTTAGAGTAGCACCTACAACAGCGACCTCACACTCATTTCAAAAATCTGATACGTTCATTTATAGATGATTTAAAACAATAAAACGCGAACAACATGTTATTGTAATTCCGGCATATATGCTTATTAAAAGCTTTCATAAATTTAAAATTTTTTTTGACAAATTAAAGGATAAAAGGATGACATAACTTTTAAAAAACTTTGACCATTTTCCAAAGCAATGTTTAAGCTAAATCTGTAGAAAGCAAACTTTTAAGATAAGTTTAATACGAGAAAAGTGTCCATTGCGTTATGCTGCACAATTAAAAGCTAAACAGGGTGAACGAAATTCTCATTCTCTGAATCTAGGTTCTAAGTGTATGTATTTAATTATTATTTTGCATTTTCGCTGTCAGTATTTATTATTTGGGGATTCAAAAAATTGCATTTTGAAACTGTAGAAAAATCATCATTTAATGCTCTATTGTCAAATACCGTTATAATTTACATTTGTTCCTTATCTGAAGCATTTTAGCAGCTAAACTTTTCATCACTTTATATTTTCAGATGAGCAAATTTATCTGCAATTTTTCAAAAGTATTCAAAATTGATAGACCTTCTGTCTAAGACTGCTGTTCATCAAAATTGGGGTGGAGCTGGATGTAACGATACTGTCACCTATATGGCACTAAGCTTCATGCACGCAGTGGTTTTGAAGTCATAATAGGTTTAAGCCGAGCTTCGTAGCTAAGCAACCAGACCTTGCTAAGCTACAACTGGCATAAGAATTTTGTCTAAATCTTTAACTTTTTAGTTTCATGCCAAGTTGGTATAAGAATCACAAATCACAGAGAAGCAAACATCGGTCGATGATTCTGTTGAGTCAGTTACACATTTACGTATGCGCAACTTTCCTTCTTCTGATTGGCTATGACTTAAACCCTGCTAAACAGATGTGGATGGGGATAATGACTTTTATGCATTAAGTTTCGTTCACACGGTGGTTTTAAAATCATTAAAGGTTAAGTTGAGGTTCGTTGATAGGCAACCAGACTTACTTTATGCCACTTGTTATAAGAGCCGACCAATCACAGCGAAGTAAACATTAGTCGATGGCTTCGCTGAGTCAGCTACACATTTACACATGCACAACTTCCCCTTTCCTGACTGGCTGGGACTGAAACTCTATTAAAGCTTCGTAGCTAGGTAACCAAATCTTACTACGTCACAAAAATTGGTTTAGAGTCTTGGCATAAAGTTCGAAGTTTTCAACTTTATGCGGACTTGGTATAAGAGTCGACCAATCAAAGCAAGTGTGAGAAACGTATTGAGCGTGAAAGCTGTAGACACATCCACGCATACGCAAATTTAGCTTTTCTAATTAACTGCGGATTAGAATGTGTTCACACCTGCGAGACAGGTGTGAACAGAATTCTCGCATTTTATGCCATATGTCAATGCCTCTATGACATTTATACCACAGTCAGAAAGCAGCCTTAAAGACCATGCCAAGACAGGTACAACCTATCGTTCCTTTTATCAACTGAATGCAAAACTTTAGAAAATATCTGCAACTTTTTCAATTTCTGATGAACTAAAGATTTGCAAAAGATGGTTGTTTTTAAATTTTTGAAAATAAAGCAAGAGGGAAAGGTAAGACATACTACCCATAGTATTCTTGGGTGCATTTTACACATTATCTGACGACAGGAAAAACTAGCTACACGTACTGGCTATCTGCCAGGTCACTTAGACATATACCTAAAGGAGTGTCAAAACAGAAAAATGCGTTTTTTTCCAATTGCTTAATGATGTTTAAAGTTTCATTACTTTTTAATAGTCAAAACCATTTAGATAAATTACTGTTTTACTCGTTAAGTCTTGGAAGCTATGCTAAATAAAGAGGGAGAAAATATAATAATAATAATAATAATATCCCACTGGAAAGGATAGCAGCTTCACACGAAGCTTTCATAATCTCCTATGGCCGAGATGACACAGAGGACTTCATACATATTTACATAATAATAAAAAAGAAAGAATTGTGAAACGAAGAATAATAATAGCAATTATGTCTTGCATAGTTCGGTGGCATGAGTTGACCATGAGTTCATACGATGATCTGGAATCTATTTTTATGTTGGTTATGACTGTTTATCTCTAGTGTGGATTGCATATGGCAGTAGGACATCAAAAATTGAAGATTCGTCTGACTGACACGGAACTATCCTAGGCGCCATAGGAATAGTGATTATTTTAATGCAGTCTTAACGTATAAAATTACGATGAAGTTGCATATTGTGTAGGAAAGAATTGCGTAACTTGTTTTGCTCTCTTGGCTAAATCGACGAAGTAGAAGAAAGTCGCAACTCTTCTTTCTCCGACAAACTGCTATTCTAAGAGAATTGCTATTTGTTAATCAGATGGTTATTAAATTTTTACTAAGCGCTGGATTTCAGAGGTAATGAGTAGTCAGCATTCTTAGCTAAATGGTTTGTAACCTTATTAGCTAAAATGTCTATATGAAGAAGTTGGCTGCAGCAATTTTGTGATATAAATCTATTTATTTCGCTTATAGTGAGACATTTTGCTCTTATTTTGTTTTAGACGTATAAACTGGAACGATTGTTCTATACATAAAATATATATTTGCTTTTATGCTTATGCCCACATTTTTCTAGAGTTGCTGGGGATTCGCTTTGTGAGATATTTTTCTATTTACATAATTTCATGGAGATCGTGAATGCTAATCCGCCTCTTATAAAACACAGAAAACACACTTTCGCCTTCTGATCAATTTTGGGGGTACTACATAAATATGCAGGAGGCTGAGGTTTGATCCAGCTGTTAAAGTAGGTGGGTTTACTATATGCAAGATTTACAGTATTTAATGCCTATGACGATGAAATTTAGATTCCGAATTCTAATATTATGTCTTTGTGGAAACATTGTTTCCTGATCGCGAATAAAATTTAGAAGGTGACCATTATGTAGTAGGGAGTGATCTCGTGATGCTAAGAGAATTGGAAGTTATAGTAAATACTAAACATAGATGGGGGTAATTTTTGAGAAGTAAAACACCCTCTGTGTCCAGGTGACCGAACATTGGTGTTGTTATGATCTGGTATACGTTAAAAGGCTTGAATATAGAGGAATATATACTTTAACACTTTCCCACAAAGCAAGAAACTCTATTTGCAATTTTTGCGTTTGTGTTGGTATGAGCATTACAACCATTTTTTTTATGAATTCCGTTAAAGCGGTCAATGTCTATTTGCCTAAAGAAAGGTACTTAAAGCTGGCTGATCTACCATTACACAGAGCAAAAAACCTCGGAAAAAACAACTGCTCCTATATTACTAAGATAATGCTATTTGCAAATAAAACTAATTACTAAAACTGGAAAATATACTAATAAGGAAATCTGTATTATTCTGACAGTAAATATTTTAATAAAGCAAAATATTTCGAAATTTACAGAAATATAAGAATAAAAACTCCGTCTGTATTTGTTATAATTCAATAAACATAAAATCATTCCCCTCACTTGTGGAAATTTCACAAAATTTCAAATTTTTATATCATCAGAGTAAAATCATTTAGAACAGACACATTCGTCAATGACAAGTAGCATGTTTTACGCTTCGTAAAATAACCTATATTTTTTTTAGTAGAAACCTTTTTTGTCACCTTAGAGACTACAAATAGCAGAATAACGAAAGCAGCGGAACAATGGTATTTCATCTTGTGTTTTGTTAGTGGAAATGATTGAGTTGGGTTAAGTGTATGGCTTTTCCGATTTTCCTTGTATTTAACGCAAATGTTAGTGAATTTTTGACGAAGTTGAAAAGACGAAGTTGTGGACGAAAGCATCCCTTTCTAATTAGGCAGTTCTCGAATACTTTATCACAATTAAAGACTTTTCTTCTATGATCACAAGATGTTTCAGAAAGACTGTACCACTAATTATTACTTGAATTGTGGTATTTCATGGTTCTAATTTAAAGAATGAATCAAAAAAGGCGGTTCTGCAATCAATAACTTTCATTACGTGATATTTTTAATCAAAATATATGAAACTTCAAATTTTACAAACGCATCGTAATGCTTTAAAAAGAATAGTGTTTCTGTAGCCAAATTAGAGAAAACAAAGATTGACGGGAGGTTGTCTGAAACATTTGTACCAAATGGCCGCTGAATTTAGACGCGTAGACCTACTTCCAAAGAGTTTTAATTCTCATTTTATTGATTAAGTGCTTTTGTTTATTTTACGTGTTATTTTGTTACTTTAAAGAAAGTATGTTTAGGGAAATTTGGAGAAAAAATTAAACTAATAGTAATGTTTAATTATTTATTTCTTAACATTGTTCTTGAACGTGGAATTTATTCACAACGTGGAGTAGTTAAAACTTTATGTAAAACTGGTTGATGATACGAAAGACAACTAACATAATTCAATAGTTCAGCACTGATGTTTCTCGGAAAAATAAGATCTATATGTTAATTACCTACAGTACTTGGATGATTGGTCGGTACGGTGTTAAAGTTATGTTTCATAAAACTCTAAACATTTTCACATTTCGCGCTTGTGACATCATCAAAGTAGTGTGTATTTTTGCCTAGCTTTGAAACTCTACTGTGGCTGAACCACAATTTCAATTTTCAAAATTGATTTTTGTGGTATGTAATGGTCTATTTTAACTATCAAATAAGTCATAAATCAAAACTATAGCTTTTTGGGGGTTACTAAGATATAAGCGTTCCACTAAGACTATTTTGCGACTTAAAATTCTTTTATTCCTGAGACCGTTATTGAGGAACGTAGTGCTGCGTTAAAAATATTATCAAAATTACTCGGGCTATCTTTATTTAAAATTTTGGAAGATCGTGCGCAAGTATAGATAACTATTTTCGAAATTAAAAGTTTCAAAAGACGCTTTTACATAGAAAAAATTTTTGGTTTACCGTGGGTTTTACCACGGTTTCAAGTTACTTTTTATAGAAATGATTATTTGCAGAAAATTTATACAAATTCGGAATTCTACATTTGGTGAAATTCAGTTTATATGAAGTATGTATTGCTTTTTTTTTCTTCCTCCCAAGTAAAAAAAAATACCTACATCATTTAAATTGTAGAATTTACAGAAATTCAGAATTTGACATTTAATGAAATTCAGCTTATATGACCTCTATGTTGCATTTTTATCCTTCCCCCCAAATAAAAAATGCTCGAATCATTTAAATGAAGAAACAATTTTTCAGTGCCATGCTTGCGTGTTACAAACTCTAATTCCAAACAGGTCGTAAAGAAAGAATGACTGTAATTTAATTATTAAAACTGGAATTTCATAAGAAATCTATATGAAACTCAAATTTTGACAATTTTTCCTAAAAAGTATAATGCGACTAGAATTGTCAAAGAAAAGAAGTTTTTTTTTAATTTTTAATTTTTTTAAAAAATTTTACTTTTAAACGTTAAAATGAGCCTACGACTAGTTGTTCAAGAACTATTCAATTGTATAATCTTTTGAATACAATATATCAACGGTAGTAAAGTTATCATTGACGCTCAGCAGCTGAAAACGCGCCATATTTAATAGTCTGATATCGAAGCTCAGTGAATATTATTTTAAAATAATTATATTAACATAATTTTACGTATATTTAAAAGTTAATTACACTATGAGTCACATATACTGGATTACTATATGAGCTGCATTTAATATTGAGCCATCCAATAAACTCTGACTGCCGTAAGAAAGGACTCGCGTTCGAATCCCGGAGAAAGGATGGATGTTTGTAAATGAAGTGTCTGTATGGCATGGGACCTCTCTAAATATGCGGCTTGCTTCTTAAGCAAGAAAACATGAATGTTTGTAAACGTATAGTGTCTGTGCGACATGGGAACACTGTAAATATGCAGCAAGCCGGAAGTCCTCTCTAGAGTTTAGTGGTAGCTGAATAGGGGTTGGAGGCGTTTGGACCCGTTGTATCCTCCCGAGCTGCTTTCATTCAAAACTAGGAGGGGAACTGAGATAAAGACTGGCTGTCACCCATATGGTACTGAAGGCTGTTACGAACGACAAGCTCATTTGACACCTTGCGCCAATGAATGTCGTGCGCTTATGCTGATCATTTTCAGACAAGTCAGATTGGTAACAACAACATTTAATATTGAAGTTTCATGTTGTTATAAATATATATTAAAAGTTTTACTTAAAATGAAAATATAACTCGTTTTTATCACGTAGTGTTGAGACAAAGCAAGGTGTGATATACTTGTCATTGAACAGCTCACTAATTGGCATCTGATCAATACTTTGTTGGGTTAGGTATCATTGAAACGATATCACGGCACAGGACATAAAAGCTAATTAATGCTTATCTTGATTTACCTCAACCGTTTCACGCATAGAGTGTTTACAACAATGGCAAACTTGTTTACAAATATGCAGATGACCGCTTTCAAAATTCTACCTATTAATTACCCTTAAAATGCATATTAATCGAGAAGAAAAATATTTCTCTTTGAAGGACCGTCTTCCATTAAGTGTTAGATTAATTTTTTTATGGAATAAATCATCCCACTAAACGAAGATGACCTACAAAAACTGTAATTGATGATAAAAGATATGCATATGCACTTCTTCATTAAGATCTAACCCAAAGCTAATTCTCTGTTTCATTTCTACTTACTCCCTGATGATTCTTTAACCCTCTTACGCACGCCTCAGCGCTTGTATTCTATCGCCTTAAGGAATGTAAGAATCAGATTTCTTGCGTGAGAAGTTGAACCTCGCAGTTTTAGATCAGCGATGAACGGCCCATACAAAACAATAATAAAAATATGGACAACAGGGCGACGATTGTCATTTCTTTAATCTTCGTTTAATGACCTATTTCTTATTTCCGGTAATCTATGTGATGTTACATTTTTCTCACATTGCACCATTAAAATACGTGGGAGATATATTCCTTAATTCCTTCTCATGCAACTACAGCTGTCTTAATCTATATAAAATTGTCGATAATTTTAATGGTATAAAAAAGTGAATTGAAGTTAAATATAGGGTATCTGTATTAATCTCACTTCAATAGCTGCTTACACTTCTTCTGTACTTTCTTTTCTGACACTAAAACCATTACATAGAAAAATTTATAACATGGCTTCTCAGAGTTCTACAGCAGAATTTCCAGATTAAAATTTTAATTTCAACAAATTGAGCTTATAATGAAGTACTAAAAAGGAACTTAAATGTAGAAGATATGACAATTTATTATAAATTAAATTAGTTAAAATGACGCTAACACACACACAAAAGAAAAATTGTCGAGAATCAAACGTTTACCTTAAAAATATGCAACAAATCATACAATCAGCCGAATGCTTAAAATTCTCTTTCCACAAAATAAATTTTTCCATTAAAAGAAGCAGAGAGTTTAAGGGAGAATTACTTAAATATTAGTTTCATAGAAAGATATTTACAGCCATGTATTTAATTAAAGACAAGCAAAGGAAAATAACAGAACCTTAAAAAAAAAAAAAAAAAAAACAAGATTTTTTAAAAAAAAAAAAAAAAAAAAGCAGGAGTGCAAAGTTAAAGTTATGCTGGCTCACACCATATAAGGCCTAGTGAAATACGTGTATTACGAAAATAGGCGGGAGATATCCTGTATAAAGCATATTTTACGTGTCTAATTTGATGGTGGTAAGTAATGTCTGCGCACCTGTGGTGGTGCAATGTCGCTGCATTCCTTAGGCTGCGTCCTGGACTAAGTTCCTGTTGATGAGATGGTAGAACAACCAATGAGTTGGAGAAATTCCGTAAAATTCCTATTGTCTTAGAGTAAAGTTGATTCTACTAACCTTCAGAGAATGCAGTAACGGACTTGCGCCTAATTAATTCTTTAGAAGACAAAATGGTTGAGAAGAAAGCTTAAGACGTTGAGAAATTCCCAAAAGTTAATTTTGTAGAGGCCATCAGAGGACGCTGTTCTGTACAGCAAGATTTTGGTTGTTGACACTAAGAAAATGAAACAAAAAAGTTACATGTCAATCATCGTGCACTCATTAAAGAATTTAATTAATATGGAATGCTTTCCCTTTTCATACATTGGTGCATTAACGGGGAAAGGATAAAAAATAAATTTTGTACTAGAAGATGAGGATATTTTCTGGAAAGGAGTGCTATTGTTTATTCTTCTGTAGGATTAATCAAAGAGAAAAAAATGAAATGAATTTTTATAACTTCGAAGAATTCACTAATTGATAATAATACAGAAAACAAAGTAGTCAATTTTGTGTATTTTGTGATGCTGATTTCGACTATAATATCAGAATTCCTCTATTCATTTCACTGTGCGTGTTGAAATTAATTAGTTTAACTCAAATGATCATATGATTTTCTCTATGACCCGAATTTATAAAATCTGATGTCGACACCACACAGACTTCCTTGTACGGCTTATTAAATTATGCACATTTTTCTCTGCATTTCATTTAAACTTAATTCCCCAAATTTCATTAGAGATATATTTCTAATTCAATGAATTCAGTTCTCACTTCTTGGCAAGAAAAAAATACATAAAAATTCAAAACACCTACATTAAAAATTACAGATTATAGAAAAACCTAAAGCCCCGAACACAGTTAAAAACAGTTAAAAAACAATTTGTACAATTAAAATTAGCTTAAATTACTTAAAATTAGGCAGAAAAGTAGATTTTTCGGTGCATAATGAAGTTGACTCAGGAAATGACTTAATTCACTATGCTACTAAGTTACAAATGTAAACAAATGGCAGCCTCGTTAGACTTAGTGGAATTTAAAAAACTTTTAGATTGTTGATAAGTCTACAACTATTGCATGCAGATTAACTAATGGTATAAAAACCTTAACTGGAAATTAAAAAGAATATAATTCGATTACTCGATCACTTTTAAAGTAAAAAATACATAATTTACCAACAAATAAGAATAAAAAAAACTGAGCTTATTGAGGCGAGTAGTATAGTGGGTATGTATATACATATACTTTTGGTACGACCGATTGCAACCAGAAAGGGAAGTGCACGTGTACATGTTATGACAATCCCATATACAAAATTTCAACGCTCTGAGGCTACTCATTTTTTGAGTTATGCGAGATACATACATACGTACATATGTATGTACAGACATCACGAAATAATCTTCTGAATCCATTTTAAATCCATTTCACAGTCCGTTTTAAAAAAGAGTCCTTTATTCTGTCCGTATATACAGATGTAATGCAAAAACAACATTCAAATAGAATCTAGAGCGGTCAAAATGTATATTTTTGTTGAAATATGATACCCGAAATTTTTCACGACTACCCTACTTCCTTCACTTGGTATAAGGAAGTAAAAATGGCTGGCTGCGGTACTTTCATCAATGTTAAAGAGATGGAATTATTTAGAAAAAAGGAATATTAGTGGAAAGATTGTGTTAGAAAGAGCAAGAGAGGCTTCTAAAATAAAGGGTTTTTGTTCACTCCAATAATGTTTCCTCAATTGTCTGTCTCTTCATAGAGGGCAACGGTGGCCCATATAAAGTGCATTCGTAATAAAGTACCACTGCTACCGGCCTTAGTAGTCGAGAACGCCTATAATGGCTAGTGTTCGCTACTGGAAAAACAAAGTCTTATTTATCACATATTTGGGCTCCAACACAATCGTGAAAACTGAAAGTAGTTCAAAATTCCTGGAAAACAAGTTTAATAGCAGATTTTCTTTATAACGAAAATAGCTGTGACCCCTGCTTTTAGAGCATTCGTGAAAAAATCACATCAGAATATGAAATTTTTGTTGACCAGTATAAATTACAATAAAGAGTATGCTTGCAGAAATCTGAATGTAATAACACTAATGCGTATACTATACACAAACTACTGTTATATTTGTTCGAGGAGTTAAAATAAAGACAAATATAACATTGAGAAATTCTGACCTTGTAGAAAAATATTCAATGCAGGAATTCAGAATGATGTTTCAGAAACCTTAGTATGTCTTCATAAAATAGACTTGTTAACCTTAATATCGGAATTTTTGTAAAAGCAATGTTTAGAAAAGGATGGATTTTTCTTCTTCAAAATAAAGTGTTCCCAAAATTAATGGATGTAAAATCAAAGAGTGTTTCTTTGCTTGATTCTCAGCTTAGGAAACGTATAGGTGATTCCTGAACTTTAATGTAAGCTGAATGAGGCTAAATTTGATGCTGAAAATACATTAAAGGTGTTGTGCCGAGACTGTAAGATATTTCAGAAAGTAACAATAATTTTTATATAAAATTGCAACTGCCGCTCAGACGGTATCATTTAGAGTAATTATGTTCTTAAAATTCCCTTTTGAGGCTTCACTTGTGATTTCTCTCCTTACAGTATTTAAGATCTGTACGTGAACAGATATGTAGAAAGAGCTTGAAGAACGTTTTAAGATATGAAAAAGGAAATCATAAAGCAAAATTGACAATAACATGCTAATCGAATAATGATGAGATCTAATAAAAAAAAGTACTAGAAGTAACTGTCGAAAAAAATCGACTAAAATTTTCTACTGACTAAATTACCATTTGTTACAATTCCTCAAACATGTAAAGTAATGGTATTGTTGTAAAAAATGGAAAAGTGGTACTAAAAAAATGCCCTGTACACAAAGTAATGAGCCAGTTTCGAAATAACCGCAAGAAATATAAATTTGAAGTCTGTAAAAAAATTACACTTTGTTATTTAGTAACAGTTCTAAAGGGCACATTTCAGACAGTTACATAATGTAATTTCGTAAGCCTAATCCAACTTTTTGTTTACTTGTTTTTTTGTTTCGAGAAACATAAAGTTTTATAACACTGCATTCTTAGGAATCTCGCAAATGCATTACTTGCACCACTTAATTGCATTTCAAAATTAATTGCACTTTTAAGATTAATTTTAAAATAATTAACCAAGTAAGATTTAAACTTGTCACTTTACAAATACGATATGTAAAATATTTTCTCCTTCCTTTCTGCATGCCTTCGGGATGTACCTGGAACTCGACACGAATTCATGAGGTCCGGAGTTCGAATCCCGGCAAGGGCTTTACACATTTTTCATGTTCCCTCATCGATAACCTAATGATTCTACAAATAAAACGGCCATTTGATCCTTTCTTGAAAGTTATCTAGATTTGAATCAAATCAAAATATTATTTCGGAAACTTGCTGGAAGAAAAAACTAACGGCAGATTTCAGAAGAGACTACGAAAACAATTACTAAGCAAAGTTTACGGTTTAGATAGCGTAGTGTGAACCTTTCCTAGAAAACGAAAAGTTAATGATAGTTAAAAAGTCGTTCAACCAGATCTTAATGGATATAGTAAGAAATCATACTAGTCATTATACTCTATTAGGAATTCTATCAGTTTTCGATTTTCAGATCAATGGCTGTGTAACGAGGTATTAAATATTAATGACAACCGTGAGTGGAAGAGTTCATGATAGTCTCTTTTTATGCTTATCATAATCTTACAACTAGACTGGTGAAACTATGTGGCGCGTAAAATGTCTTAATGTACATAAAATAGTGCTTCAGTATTCTAAAACCAATATTAGTCTACATTACAAGATATTCATCTGATAAGACAGGTCGATTAATAGGCTGAAAATAACGTTATGGCTTTTCAACACTTGTAAGAATGTTAATAGTTAATATGATTAATATTCTTCTAGGAATATTGTGAGTTATAAATGTTTTGATAGGAGTAATTGCGATGTTATGCATCACTTCGGGAGAAAACGTTTCAACATAGTGTAAGAAATTCTTGTGAAATATCACAATTATTGAATATTACTGTATAAAGATTTAATTTAGTATAAAGAGAATCTATGAGATTAGTTTCTTTTTATTATGTACTAAGTGACGATAATTCTGCTCTTTGCAAATAGTATTACTATCATGGAAAGAATGCGCTACCAGAAGCAGAAAAACAAATTTAATGTTATTGACTTAATGCTGTTGAGTTTCAAAATTCTTTTAGCATTTATTCATATATTATTACTCATAAGAACAAATTATCACGTGCATATTTCAAGTTCTTTTTAGCATTGCATTGTCAAAACTGCATTGAAAATTTCATTGGCAAAATGTCGCTCATAGTATTTTACCGTTTTAGAATTGCTGTATAACAATGAAAAAGAGGAATATTGATGGAAAATTAAAAACGTATTTAGCCCATTTCCAGTTACTATATATAAGATAAATTATTCCGCTGAACTAAAAGGATTTTGGTTCATTGAAATTACAGAGCACACTAAGGTTATGTATCTACCTAAGGAAAGAATACTTCCGTGGAGAACATTTCTAAAGGAAACCGACTCGAATATACATTACACACGGGAAAAAGCACGAAAAC
The DNA here is from genome assembly GCA_000611955.2 of Stegodyphus mimosarum. Taxonomy (NCBI): domain Eukaryota; kingdom Metazoa; phylum Arthropoda; class Arachnida; order Araneae; family Eresidae; genus Stegodyphus; species Stegodyphus mimosarum. The sequence continues at coordinate 165,109 of KK118339.1, read as the reverse complement.
GCCCATGCTGCCAGCCTTTCGCCTGGAATCGCCCACGTCGGAACCACCAGTGTTCAGCGACTTTACCGCTCGAGGAACTAAAATTATCGTAATTAAAGACGCTCATGTGAAACGTACCGCTTTGGAGAAGGTAGTTTTCAACGGGAAATATCAAGGGTGCCTATTTTGGTTATTGGTTGCAAAGTAAGGAATAGAATCAGGATTAAGCTGCATTGTGCCGAAGGTGAAGAATTTCCCCGTTAAAAATAAATCGATTGCACAAAATATTGTTTGAATATATGAATAAAATATTATTGAGTGCGTATGGGCTCGTAATAAATTGAATGGACACAGAACCGATGTTAGCTTGATAAAATTTATTTCACCAAAAGAAACACTTTTCTATTCTGGAATCTTCCACAGAAATACTCGTGCAGATCTTCTCGGTATCACACAGCACAATCAGTAGTTACATTACAAATTACTAAGAAAGTTAAACACAGCACAACGCAAAAAGCATGTAAAAGGAGAAGCTCTTACGGATATCTCATTTCTGTGGGGTCGCTTTGAACTAATATTTGAGAGTAGAGGCTCTCTCCGGTCTTATGTAGTTTTCCCCCGGCTGCCGAGAAATTTCTAGTAAATTCCATTTCTCGAAATTACTGAAAAGCAAATGAGGGCTGCATACTGTTGCAGTTACGTAAGGATCAATTACAGTTATTCAGTTACAATACCCATTATAGTTATACAAGGATTGGAAAAAAATTCGCCAAACAATCGCCAAGTTTGGCGATTTTCCGCGGTTTCTCGTCAAATTTGATAAAAAATGTTAGTCACCAAAACCAACATCAGCTTGAGGATAGCTAGACTAATTTAGCGAGATAGCCATTTCTCAACGTTAAATAGACTTGTCTGTGTATTTTCACTTTTCGGGCAAAGCTTCGCTTTTTTAGATTTCTCTATATAAAAGACGCAATAATTTTACGTATCATTTCACTAAACTACTTATATATGCACAAAATTCATAGCAATACATACATATACATTTAGTAACAAATTTTAGACTAATTTTCATACCTTTCAACCAATCAGTTAGTAGTATAAGTGAACGACAAGAAACAATACAGAAGGCAATTATGTTGCGAGCGCTTGCACACTTCGGCCTCGCTGGATTGCTGCCTTCTGCTGTTTTCTTAATGCAAAGCTATCAAAAATTCAAATGTTTCGAAATAGGCACTAGAAGTGAATCAAGCTGTTTGTGGCCACAACATGTTTTCTTTAAATAAAAATGAATATTTTTTCTGCCTCGTTTACTAAATTGTTCTTCATTATAGATCTTCAATATTGTAACAATCTACGTTTCTATACCAGTTTTATTTTTTTGCACAATCAATACTTCTGTATTATATATATATATATATAGATATATAATTCATAATATACACCTTTTCATATATCATCTCTAAGGAATAGAAATTCAATTAAAATCATGAATTAAAATCATTTTAGTCACTTACAATTACTTTATTTAGAATATATACATATATAATTACAAATTTACAATTTTTGTGGAAGAGAGATTTCAATTGATTTCAGTGTACCTCCTCCTGACGAAGTGGCATTGAAGTTGATTGAATTCCTCTTCTATTATGTTAGTGTTTCTTAAAATTTCATTGATGTTTTGAATTTGGGTATTCCCTTGTTTGAAGCGTTTTGGTTTTAACATTTATTAAATTCCTTATTGCATTTATAGGATTATTTAAAATCTATTACTTATGAATTTCAATTTTTCTTTGTGAAAAATTAGTTCTAAATTTCTTGCTTTATATATATATATTCCTTTTAGAAAATTAGATATATATATTTTTCCCCTTTGCAAAAATTGGTAGTTAGCTACGTTGACTGTCGTACCGAAGTACTTGAGTTCAAATCCCAGAGAAGGCAAGGATATTTTAAGCGAACAGTGTTTGTGCGGTAAGGGGAGACTCAAAGTTCATGCCCAGCAGAATTACTCTCTAAAGTCTGGTGGTGGGGTAAGACGAGTGGGAGACCGTCAGACCATCCCCTAGGGTGTTCCTCCTCCGAATTCGAAATTTAGCTGAAGACTAGCAATTAATTGCCAAGGCCCAGCGATACCGAAAATATCTATGTGGATGCATAGGTTCCAGCCTCGTTCCAATCTCTTTCTGTACTTATAACAGGACATTATTTAAATGTGAAAATTTCGTTCCTAATATAAAACAAATTAGAAATAATAGACTTTGGGGAACCGGTGCTGATAAATAATTTTCTTAAATGATTTCTCTCTTCTATGAAGATCGGAAGCAATGCTGCATGCAAATGAATCTATTATGATGAAAAGATCCATCAGCCTGCAAACTGCTTTGAAAACTCCCGGGTATAATCTTAGCGTATTTATGCATTTTTATGAAAACTTGAATGTGAAACGGATCTCAACAAATATATAAGTATCTTTCAGGAATTATAACTACTTAGTTTTATTGATCATATAGGTACACAACCACGAAAACTGAATTTATAATTAATATTCCAAATTTAACTTTAAAGATGATATTAACTATATTTAAAAAGTTTAATACAATCAACATGAGTATCTTTCCAGCTATGGACTTGACTCACAGTTCAGCTATTAGAAAGAAGTTCAATTATAGAAAGAACCTTTCAATAATTCAACTTAACTTGTAAGAATCATTATTTAAATTAATCAATTTCAGCCTGGATTATAACTTCTCCTTTCCGTTTCCTCGCCAGAATGTAAATTGAATTAGAAAGTATTAAAGCTGAGGCTTCGGATTGGAAATCAGAGCGTGTTTTTGCTCCTCGTGGCCACATCACGTAGTTCCTACCAGTTCTGATAAGTTTGTAATTATTCGACTTTGCGTTATTGCTGCCGAAATTTGAATTGCTACAAAGGTTAGAGTTTTGAGACCAGCTTATATTTAAATTAATTGCATAGTCTTTGACTAATAGTCTACGTTTTAAATTTAATTTGATACTACTTTGGTGGCACTGCTACACGTTGTGGTTGATTTTGTTAGCACGAAAAAGTGCATCTGAGTTTGTGTTTAAATAACAACTTTGATTTTAAACCTTTTCAAGATTTTGTAGTTAATTTTGAACACAGCGACAATTTGCTTTATGTCCGTTAGGAATGTGGAACTAATTTAAACTTCCAATGCACGTCAAACTCTCTAAAGTATATGCAACGTCTTTCCATACAAAAACCATTCAGCAATATCCAAGAAAAATTCCCATTAAAATGAAAAATACTTCTTGATACATGTGAAATGTTGCTTTTCAAAGACTTGAAAAATCAGCTGTGTACGTTATGTCACAATTTCTGCTTGAGCACTGAAAGTTCACATTCTCTGAAGATAGAAATTTAAGTCAATTATTCAGTCCTACTTTCGATTATATGTTCAAATACTAATTCACAATTTTTTCACATCCGGTGAATGATATCAGCTTACTTACTGTCTCTTACCTATCAATTTACCTGTCCGGATTTCTGATAATGTTTCTTGTGTGTTTGCCTGGCAGACTTTGTATCATGACTGCTTGGCAGATGTAAAACTCCTAATACGGCGACGTAAGGAAGGACGTTTAGGAAATATTTAAATTTTTACATCCTGTTGGCGAGATACTTTGCGTAGATAGATGGTTTATATAATTTGAGTTTCGATACAACCTGCATTATTCCTTTGCGGCTGCGCTGAGCAGGAAAAGGGTAAAGTACATACATAATTCCGCGGTAGAATTCACAAGCGATTGTGAATTCTACCGCGGATAATCAAGATTATGTTTCATGCCGATGTAGGTGAAGACTTTGTGTCCTGCAGATGTGCGTTAACGACGTGGCCAACGGATGTGAATCATTCCAGAGTGGCGGTATGGAAGGCATGAAAACCTGCAGTGAAACTTAATTATGGAACACCAGCTTGCAACAGGAACTAGGACAATATCCCGTATAATTTATTACACAGCCAAGTACCTTCCTAACTAAATAAACTGCCAAATAGACCATACTCATGTTATACCAGTCAAGTAAATTCATTTGTTACTCATCATATGATTTTACTAACGTGTTATAGTCTCACATGATATGTTCATCTGTTTTGTTAAACTCATAGAAAGCCTCCCATTAAATTTTATGTTTTCAACTAGAGCAAGTATACTTACTCCTTTGGTAGGGAATCACGTTTTGCACTAATGTGTATCATTCTCAAGAACCTTCAAAAATTCCAAATTTTGAAGTTAAATATCCAGGTTAATTTTTGACACATGGCAGTCAAACTTCTTATAATTTTACTTTTTCGTAACGAATATAAAACTTACCCATATGTAAGTATACGAACAGGAAGATTGCATTAACAGTTACATTTCATTATACATTGAAAATTAATTTTTGTTTAATTTGACATCCCAAGGGCATGAATATTTTCATTTCGTCGTTTCAAACACTTCTGTAACTGGAAATATATAACTATGACCAACGATTGAAAAAATAAAGGTTGGGTAAGGACTTTTCAGACGGCTAAAGGAGTGGGTATATATGCACATACACGTTTGGTTTTGCCGATTGCGATCAAAAAGATAGGTGCATAAATAAATGTTATAGCAGTCCCATGTACAAAATTTCAACGTTATACGGCTAATCGTTTTTGAATTTTGTGAGATATATACATGCATGCATGCATACAAAAATATATACATACATACATGTATCCGGACGTACGTACAGACGTCAGGAAAAATAAATCCCCTTCAAACACATTTCACAAACCTTTTAGAAAGAAAAAAAAAGAGTCCTTTATTCTGCCCATACACGCAGAAGTCACCGCAAGAAAATCATTCAAATGAGTTCGGAAATGGTCAAAATGGACATTTTTGTTGAAACAATACTTCCTTGTACGAAGTGGTAAAGGAAGCTAGAAGCCACATAAATGAATTAATCTATAAATTATTTCAATGTGATTGGAATTCTGGGATCAATAGTGTTTGGCTACACTGCAAGAGGCAACGCCTATAAAGAATTCAATTATTCAAAGGTCTTTCAAAAAGAAAACACAATTCGTTTTACTTTATTCAACTATGCAGCCGAGAACATGATGCTAAGTTGAAGTATAATCCTCTAAAATTGATAGTAGTTACAGGTGAAAAGAGCGGCTTACCGTAGCCCAGCCCTATAAACTATTTTACATCACAAAGGTTTAACACTGGATCCTGCCCATTAAAAGTCTGTGATTTGGATTGACGCTTCAAGGTTCTGTTTTTGATTCTAAGGCTGATCGTGTCAGCAGGATTTTTGTCAATAATCTGGGTAAGTTGCCTTACCCACAAAAGGGTTTAGGTGAAATTAAACCTTCACATAGAATTAAAAAGAACCTAAACCCTTGAATGTTATCTTGGTCGCAAGTTGTTGATATTGTTTAATTTTTCTTTCGCTATTCTACATTGTTCTTCAGGTCTTCAGGTAAGGGAACTTGGCCACGCCTTCTTGGTGTTACATTTTCAATGTCGGGTAACGTAATATAGATAACTACCGCCAATAATAAGTAACACTTGGCCTAAAATGGAAAGATTAGCATGAATAAAATTATTTTGAAACAAAATCCAGAGACCCATTGCACAGTATGACTGTGTCAATAGTTGCTTCCCACAACACTCTATATTTCCGAAGATTGTCAAAGGCCATATAGTGTTGAAAGTACCGGTTGTTGTCTTAACATACACGTCCAAAGATTTCATGATGAAATTAGTTTGTTTGTCTGTTACACTTAAAGGGAACGATACAAGGACGGAAAATGCCTGCACAAAAATTATGCACAGAATTTCACGCTTTTAATTTAAATGGAAGTGTTAAGGTCAAGAGTTAAGGCTTATCAGTAGGATAGTGAAATCCGCGTCTATTGATGCAATGTTGTTTTTGATTTAAAGAAACATTCAAAATATTATCCATGCGAGAGCTTCAATACTTTATGAAAACTTATTATACTTGAAGACACTCTTTGGAGAGATTACCAACTCGAAAATATAGTAGAAACCTGAAGACACAGGATAGATTTTGGCCCGTAGGGAAATCTTTCAATTTCACGAAGTCCGTATGCTTGCGAAACCCAGAAATCCCATGAAAAGGATGGATCTAGAGACAGACTTAAATTTGACTCAATTCGTATCGAAAAAGGATACTTCACTAGATGTACTAAAATGTATCGTTTTGGAGATTATTGAAACTAAATATCCTCAAAATAAGTGACTGAGTGTTTATATGGATGGGTCACAGCTTTCAAGACAAGAAAACGTTGGAGGGGAAGTTTTCTCGAAATTATTTTCCTTCTATGCATCAATTGGAAAATATGGTACTGCCTATGACGGTAGTGTAAGGGATCCGCAACGCCCTTACACAGCTTACTTGCCATCTGAGAAGATTTTAAAATGAAATATTATTGTCAGATTTACACGCTGCCATTCCGGTCCATCCTTTCTATTCAGACTCTAATTTATGAGATTTTCTAGTGTCAGCTGCTGATTTCCTTGAAGTCTCGGCAGAAACGTATTGTTTTTCATTGGATCACTGGCCATTGCAATTCATATGGTAACGATCAGGCAGATTTTCTTGCTAAAAAGGGTGTCATGCTGTTACAGTGCACTAAACGAGAAACCTCTTTCCTCACTTTTAAACTAGTTATAAGACAATTTATGCAGTCGACGTATCTGGATGAACTCCTGTGGAAAATTGAAGGCAAATATGGAAAAAGTTGTCTTTAATATGTATCTGATAAACCAAGATGGGAGCCAGTGAGTGCTTTTCGGTTACTCATGGAGCACGATTGCCAGGCTACTCATCCGTGTCGTGTTGGCGCTCTCACTGAAAGCTGGGTGACAGAAACGAGCCTACGGACCAACATCACCTGCATGTTTGCGGAGTTCTCCATGGAGATACTAAAGTTTCTAGATTTAGGGAAGCTAGAAAACTTTTGGGCGATAACCTTCAGTTATCTCTTGAACTTCTTGATATTATTTCTATTGCTTAAATTTATTCTTGTGTTTTCCCCTTCCTACTTGTTTTTATTCTTGTTCATATGCCCCGCTATTAGAAATAAAAAAAAATTTAAATGGATCGTATTTAAAATGCCTTGAAATAATACATGATGTATAATAATAAATGATTTATGAATTTTCTTGAAATAAAATATTTTGGTCATCATGTAACATTCTTTCTTTCAGCAAATAATTTTAAAGTTTCTTTTATTCAAACCACACCAAAATTCTAGCATGTATTCTTCACCCCGATGCCAGACCAACTTTTTAAAACTGATGAAAATTTATAATTCAGAATTCAAAAATAATATACATACATAGACCTTTTTGCGTCATATAGTGTGATGTCTGTTAAAATACAGAACATTGCCAAAAGCACTGATAATACCAAAAAAGAAAAGACATGTATTGTAAAGGAAAAATCTTAAGGTCAAGTGTTAGGCGTAACAAATGACAGCTGGGTGGTTCTGAAAGCACAATGAGTGACAACGCTTCAGAAATGAATTTGTGGGCAAAGTTGAATTTACTCAAGTAGGAACAATAACATCGTATATTTAACTTTTCTAACACATGGTTTATTAAAAATGCAGATTAGTTTCACTCAGAATATCATGGTTCCACTGTAGTTTGGCCAAATGATAAATATTATAGAACGTGGACTGAGGACGCTTGCTTTCATTTCAGAATAATTAGCTTATAAATTGCAAAGTTTAATTATTAAAATGAAACCAAAACGGAAACTATTTTACATTTTGATCTTCTCCTTATGATAAAAATATAACTGAATAAGCCAACTGAAAAAAAAATGAAACAAACGTATGCAAATAAGATATTTTTTTAAATGTTTTATTTCAAGGCCGTGCGGGGTTTAATTTAAAATTAGGACATCCGCATACCTGTCGAAAACCATCAGGAAAGGGGACAAAAATAAATACATAAAATAGTAAAATAGTTAATAATTAAAAATAAAATAATTAATAAACAAAATAATAAAAATTAATAATTATATCGTTAACTATAAAAAGGAAAGAGATAAACAAAAATTTAATAGATTATTAAATTAATAAATAAATAGTTAAAAAAATACAATACCGGACCTCCTCTTATTTAGAGTTCCGATTAGAATTATACGGATACAATTTCAATCAAAACCTAAGAAATAGTTCAGCGGATTCCAGCTGAGTTTAAGCCTGAATGTATAATAAAGTGTATTACTTCAAAGGATGATAGAAACAAGTATCAATGATTTCCCAGTACACCAATAAAAAAAGGGCAAAACGGTTAAAGTGTCATTAATCAAAATAGAAAGGATGCTAAAAACTTCACGAGAGTATGGAAGGAAATTTTAAAGGAGATTTTTAGATATGAAAAGAAAGGAGATTTTTAGATATGAAAAGAAAAAAGGAGAGTCCAAGTCTTTCTGACCACGATTCTCTGCCAGCATATTCTAGTTGTCAAACAGAATGAGACAGGCATAAAAATGTTTTACGGAATCCGACGGTTAAGTAAAAACAAAGTAACAAATGGCAATTTTTAACTCTCCCTGTTCGGGTGCATTTTTTCAAAAAGTTTGCAGGTGTTCTTTTCCGTAAGCAAACACTAGCGCTGGAACGAAAAATTTACCTGCTGTTATAATTTCATTTTTTGCAATTCCTGAAAATAAAGCTTTGACTTTGGGAGGGGATGTTTCTTTTTTTTAAAAGTCACAAACTCCATCAAGGATTTGTTTCCCCAGAGGTAAGAAAAATCATCCACTCAGGAGTTACAATTAGTGTTTAATTTCATTTTATTTCTAAAATAATATTTTCTAGACTAAAAACGTTTTCCACTGAAATCGTGATTCAGTTACATAAAAGTGCTGGAGCTCTCTTTTTTAGTGTAGAATTATGATTTGTCTCAGAAATTTAAAAGTACCGTATACAGACTCTGAGTGTTCCTGCGTAACTTAAGCTCCGAGGCCGTGACAAGAATGAGTCACATGACATTCGCCTTCAGTCAATAATTAGGATGGGAGCCAAACTAGTTATGAAAATAAAAGATATTGAGAAAGAAATTAAAAATGAACTATTTAATTTGCATTTTTTAGCTCAGTTATGAATATTTTATACAATTCCAATTAAATTTTTATTATGCATTTAAATCTGCCATTACTTAAGATCTGATGTCACCTTGAAAAACTGAAAATAATGAAAGGAATGTCATTTCGAAAATTATTTTAACAACATATATAATATTCTTCTAAAAAATTAGTGAAATTGATATTGCATATAAATACCTAAAAAATAATTATTTTTCAAGTATTCTTTCAGTATTTTTTTCGTTAACTATATTATTTTTATGAAATTTAGTTTGATTGAATTGTCAATAAACGCCCTTGTTTCTTCTTTTCGGGTTTTAAGTATAAATCATTATGGAATGCTTTGCCGGACCTAAAAATTCAATATTAAAATTGCTCTGACCATTATACTGCTGTGATTTAAAAAGTTTACTTAAAAAGTTTTAAAATACATTTGATAAAATCCTTTCCACGTATATATAATTTTTATAATAGGATACTTTAACACCAAACTTTTGACATACCTCGGAGAAAGAAGTATCTAAGTATGGTTTTGCTTTGCTTAATTTATCAGTGATGAACAGACAGATGTTTCAAAGATAATATGATAATTTTTTTCAAAGACAACAGTATATTAACCGACGTTTATCTTTGCCGAAAAATATTGCGCCTTTGAAACTTAAAAGTGACTGAAAAGTTTTATTCTTTGCAATATAAATTTTAGAAATATTTTATAAAATACTAAAATTAAAAACCAAACATTCATGTGCCAAGCATTTAACATAAGAAGTTTAAAATCTCCGTTATTAATTCAAAAAAATGCTCTAGATGTTCACAGAAATTACGAATTAGGCGTATTATGTCATTTAAATATATTTTTATTTGTATATCAATAGCTTTAAAAATAAATTATAGATTTTACTTCACATCGAATGGCAACACTCAGAAAACTGACTATTTCCTGCAGCTCTTGGAGAATAAATTAAAGATTTTACGTATCGTGCAGTGGCAACGTATGTCGGGTCGCGTGAATTAAAAATGGTCTGGCGAGATAATGAGTGTCTCACCCAGTAACTTTATTCATTTGTTTATCAAAAATATTATAACCATGCAGATAACGGGAAATAGATACATTGATTAATACGTATGCAAAGCCGTTGAGGACATATTTAACGAATACCTGATACTGATTGTCTTTACCCCTTTTATTTACATGCAAGTTCATATTAACAAGCAAAAACAAGTTAAATTTTTATAATTTACATTTATCCTTAAACATGTCAAGAAAAAAAGGCTTGCAACATTTGTTTGCACTTTTCTTTCACTCAATACGGATATAAATATCTTACAAAAGTCTGTAAATGTTTGACCAGTCTCGAACGCGAAATACAACTGTTTTGACTGCCAAACTGCCAGTCCCGATTTCTTTCTGAAAGTTACTTGAACCTTATATCTTTTCTACATTCAGAAGGAATGATTTTTAAGAGAGAGTGAATTAGCCTAGAAGGACTATTAATTTCGTTTTGGCATTTTGCGTCTATCCACTTTCTGCTTTGATTCACTATTCAAACTGTTGCCACCAAATATTACAGCCTTGTATTATATTTAAAGAAGTTTAATAATGAAGAATCTGTATGCATGTATGTATGTTTCTCGCACTGTGATACATCAACGGTACCCAGAGCCATCAGATTTTGGATAACGTAAGCCTTCACCGAATATGGGAATCTCTCGAAGCCCTAATTCGGAATCTGAAATTTGTTTTATTATCTATTTCATATTTTGTCATACATTAAAGAATTTTCGATTAAAAAATCTCAACTATTTCAAAGCGAAAAATGGCAACACTGTATGGAAAGAAAAACGTTTTTATCTCCAGCGCTCTCAGAGATTGTGTATCGGAAATTCTAAAGATGTGCTTATTTTAAAATTATTTTTTCTATATTGCTGTTGAATTGAATTTTAAGTACGCAGAATATGATATTTAATAAATAAAGTAACACATAAAACGTTAAAAAAACGGCCCTGTAATGTAAAATCTGAAAGCTTTCAGATTTTTATTTTATTTTTTTATTTTTCCCGCATTCTGTGGACTAAAACACATAAATTAAAATATTTAAAAAAATTTTCAGAGTACGTGATTTAAATTTAAAGCATTAAAAAATAAAATATAATTTTTACCTATCATAATATTCTTTGTTAAACGTAACTAAAAACAAAATCGGGAATCTCCCTGTGCAGGTTTCTTAAGGCATTAATAGCATTTCAAGAACAATAAAAATGATATTATAGAAATGACACGTATAAGAATAATTATTTTCAGTTAAATTAAATTTCTCCTTGTCAGATTATAAAAATCATCAACATTTAGCAGCCCCACTATTTTATTTTTAGGCACATATAACGAAGAATATTCAGAAAGCGAAAATTATTTTTTTACATTTGAACGCTTTTAGCTAAAACCGTGTAATTTAAAAATACTTTTTATGTATTTCGTCAACTGAAATATGTAACTTTTCTTAAACTGTTGAAGGAGGATGGAATACAGTCGATTACGCTTCCGTTACATTAATTAGTTTAGTTTTATCATTCTGGGATACGTCACAAGCATTAAATGCTTCTTTAGAATGGCATTTTTACTTTCTGGATTTTATAGTCAAACCAAAATTGGTTCCACATTTCTGGCTTGCTTCCATCTTCACAATGGTCCCGAGTTACGATACCAAATCGAGAATGAAACGCCAAAACGTGGGCGCTGCACCTCGCACAATCAATCTCTTCATCTGGAAGATCTCGTGTTTAAGTGCTCTAAATTCAACCTTTCTCCGTAAAAGAAATAAGATCCGCAACAAAAGGAAACTTTCTCCCTTTAAACGAGACGACGGAGGGAAAAAAAACATATACAAATCCACTATGAGTCATTGGAGGATGAAAGGAACAGATGTCGGGGCGTTTGTCCGCTTCCTAAAAAGGCCAAGGGTGGGCCCTGCGATGTCAAGCTGTTCCTTCAAGGAGCATTAAGCGAAAAGAATTTGGTAAAAACCATCGTCTTGGGTGAACTAAATTGTGGGTGAGACGGAATATTTTTTGCGGCTTAATCTTTTCTCAACAGGGCGGGTCTTGACCTGGTGGGAGATATTGCTTTTGATTATGTGACATGTTGTAATAGAAAAATCAAACGATCTTTTATTTTTATTATTACCATTTATATGTTTTATTTATTTAGAAAGGCATGTCATTCGAAGTTTTAAATTTATAGGCTGCTTTCCGCACCAGGTGTTTCTAAAATAAACGTGAAATCTTGACATATGTTCCAGTGTTCAATTTGTAAACCAACAAGTTATGCAATTAATGCATACTATAATGAATTGTTATGAAAATGATTCAACATTTTTGACCTCGTTTCCATTTTTGCATTGTTGCCACCTATGAAACCATAGCATGGAAGAAAGCAAAAATATTTTAGATGATTAGAATTTTTTTTTTATCTTCAAATTATCCGAAACTTTTATTTTATTATTATTTTTTTCTAAATACATTTTCCATTTGCAAGAATTCATAGTTGTTTCAATGGAAGTGAAAAATCCTTGTCTATAATAATACTGCTTTTGAAACGTGAAGACAAAAAAAAATAGTTGTTACTAAAATTAGCTAAATTATGAGGCTATCAGAGAAGGCATACCTGCTTGGAATTTAGAAGTTTACACGGAGAAGATTATACCTGTGAGAAGTTATACTAAAGATGAATTTAACCTTTCAAAAATCTATCTTTCAATTTAAATTTTAAAAAATCAATTGAGCATTGTTGCCTCCAAAGTGTATGACATGTTTAGATTTCAAAAATCAACCGCTAGTAAATTAATATTCAAAGAGGCAAATTAAGACAAAGAGATAATTTTAAGAAGTTTCTTTTAATAGTTTTTAATTGATACTCATGAGTAGTTTTCACCGTTATTATGTTCTGTTTATATTAATGTATTCTGTACAAGCATTTTTCCAAATTACGTCTGATAGTAACATAAAAAAAATTTTAAATAAAAAATCTAAAAACTTTCAAATTTTACATTACGCCCAAAAGGGCTTTTGTCTATGTTTTGTGCCTTACCTTTATTTATTAAATATCATATTCTTCCCACTTAAACCATAAAATTCAGTTCAACAGCAATATCACAAAATATTCAAAAGAGCATATCTTTAGAATTTCCGATATACAGTCTCGCGCGCTGGAGATAAAAACTTTTTTTTTTCGTACGGTGTTGCTATTGCTGGCTTTGGTTGTTGATTTTCTTAATAAAAAAGCTTTGAGTTTCTAATCAAAAACTCGTAAATGCTTTACAAAATATGAAATAGATAATAAAATAAATTCCAAATTTGGGCTTCCAGATGCCCATATTCCGGTGGAGACGTACGTTATTCAAAATTTGATGGCTCTATGTATCATTGTTTTATCACAATGCGAGAAACATACATATATTTATGCTGATTCTTTATTATATAATTTATTTAAATATATACAAGGATCTAATATTTGGTGGCAACGATTTAAAAAGTGATTCGCCGTTTATAGTAAGTCGACGCAAAATGCCAAAACGAAATTAATAGCCCTTCTGGGCAAATTACCAATTGGGCTAATAATTTCCAAAGATCTGAATTTGAAGGAGCATTAACATGAGCATATCCATGGATCATAGATAGAGAGCTCCTGGAAATGGGTTTGTTGGTACGTATGGTTGAGACTTGGAGATGCGATATAGTTGCATGTTTTAAAATTAATATTTTTATCAAAATGAAATGCTGAAACGTTCAAGATAATTACAGATATGCAAAACTGCAGGTAAGGAGGCTCGAAAAATTGACAATCACTGTTTCTGTTTGATTGCTTCCTACAGTTTCGCAAGTTATTGTATAAGGTATTTTCTCTCTCCTTTCAGCATGCCTTCGTGGTATAACGGTGTATAGACATTAAGGTATTTATTTGGAAGCAGGAATTGTGAAAAATGAGCAACGCCTTTGAGGGGAATCGAACCACGGATCTCTCAGTTATGCGTCGAGCGTGCTAACCACTGCACAAAGAAAGCATGCGAAGAATGTGGGAGAAATACCTTATAATGATAGCACACTCGGCGCTTATTCGACAGATCCAGGTTCAAGTCCCGACAAGGGCATTGCTCATTTTTCATGCCTCCTGCTTCAAAAATAGCCTAATGTCTCTGCCATATGGCAAAAACATTTGAGTTTATAGTTTGATTGCTTCTTCAGCTCAAAATAAAAACGCCTTTATAATCTCACCAAACTGGCAGCAGCATCTTTTTATGATGGAGTTTAGCTTTCAATATGATTTATGCTGATGTAGTATGCTTCGACCATCATCGTTTTCGCTTAATGTTATTTCAGACGATCTTTTTTTCATCACAAGTGATAATTCGTTTCAAAAAAGAGTTGATTGCGTTACGTTTGAAATGCGTATCGCAAATATTGATTCAAAGTTAAGTGAATTTCTTTCAAATCATGCGGAATCAAAGTATCGAGCTTCTCAACGAGTCCAAGACGTCTCATGTGATTTATAACTGTTATGTGTGATACATTTAACCTTTTTGCAATCTCTTGCACGATTCGATTCAATTATGGCTTGAATTTTGTTATCATCAACTAAAGAAAATCGGCCAGAACTTTGGTCATCTTCAGATGAAAAGTCTCTAGAAAGAAATTTTTTAAATCAGTTCTGGCATATATGTTCTGTTAAGGAATCAACAACATAGAGCTCACCTATTTCTTTGTGAGCCACAGTTGTTTTCTTGCTTTTATGAAAATAAAAAAGTAAAATTTGTCGAAAATGTTTATTTTTGCAGCCCATGTTAGTACTGACCATAAACGAAGAGTTGCAAACAAAATTGCACAAAATGCATTTCGTTAGCAACCTAAAAGTGCACGAAATGTGTTTCTTTAGCAACCTATAGTAACCTAAAAGTGCACGAAATGTATTTAGATGGCAACCTAGAAGTGTCAGCTGCGAAATCTCAGAAGAAAAAAAATTATAGGGTTGGACAGAAGAATAACAAACATAAGCATAGCATATACATAGCATAATGCTATGTATTTGTGCAAACTGAAATTACCTCCTTGCCAAACCAACATTATTGAACTTAAAATTATTATGCGCTTTTAGTTCTATTCATAAGTAACTCTAATTCCGATTACACATGTTTAACTGTCACATGATAGTGTAAAATTAATAAAAGTCCTTGGATATCTTTAGAATGCCCATTTTGTTGTAGAGTAATGACGTGTATCGCCGATACGGAGGTGTACCTTGAAGATGCGTGTAACTCTATTGATATCTTACATGCTACAATCACACGCATGTATGCACATAAAGGAGTCAGCAAACTGGCCGAGAAGTTTATTTTCCTGTTTTTGAATCTGGTTTGCGAAACTTTATAACAGTTATTAACTGTCTTTATCTGTTAAACACTTTTCTTTACTATACCTCCGAAAGAAAACGACGCTGATGGTATACGTATAGTATTATTAGATATCGTTGCGTAAGACAACATATAAAGCCCTAACCTAAGATGAAATATAGCAAGCGTTTTTATTAGTCATTGTTTTATTTCATCATTTGAACATTTACATGCTCAAAGCCATGGATTTCTATCAGCTTAGAAAAAATTTTTAATTGAATGATTATTTTACACTTCATCGTGTCTATTTTAAGTAATTTATTCATTTCTTGGCAACTATTCAATAATTTAATGCTATTTATTACATTTTGCAACTTTAAATTGCGCTGCTCTTTTCCTAATGCTTTTCGACAACTATGGATATTAAGCAAAAAAACAAGTTAACGAAAAATATTAAATATATCTAACAGATTACAAATATTACCCGGGTGTTGCTTAAACTAACATGTAGATACACTAAAACTATCTCGTAACCGGCACTCTATTAACTGTCAATATCAAAATAACGGCAGTTTTGAAGATATAAATTTCAATCCGAAATTCAGGGCTTTGAAATTAAAGAAGGAAAGTATGTGTAATGTGCTAACCATCTGAAGACTTAAATGTGGAAAGTACTTCTGTTACGTTTCTGACACCCAGCGTAACAAGCCTAATACATCCAATGAACCAAGGAATTATCCAGAATATTAAGAAGATCACCCGATCCCCTTGTATGCATTGATGTGTGAACTTATGAAGTATCAAAGACTTTTAGCAACAATTTACAATGAAAAACGCTACATTTGCTATGTCTTTTGATTTGAAAGATGTAAAGAGCGTTACTTATTAATTATGGCGTAAATTGTGGCCTATGACTATGCTTGTAGATAATGATTTGAGTGACGAAATTTCTCTTTTTTTTTAAATACATCCAGCGCCCGTAGCTGATATCTGGGATCTAATTACATGTTCAGAAAATGTTAATGATAAGAAGAACTGTGAGCTTGAATAGATGTGGAAAATTCTGTTCTGTCGCACTCTCTCAAAATAACTTCGAAATAATCGGACATGTACTAGGAAACGAGAAAGATGATAAGAGAAAAAGGAAGAAGAAAGATGAAGACAACAGGCAGAGCAAAGAAAGTTACCTCGAAGCAAGCTGACGAAGGTGTACAGACTTCCGAAAGTTTTGCTGAGATATGTTGATCTATGCCAATAAGCTACTACGAAGCTTCACTGCATACACAGCGAATTTTTAAAATCACAGAGACAATTTCGTCAGCAGGTAAAATTTCGACGTTAAATGTAATCACACCAAAAAATGTGTAATTTTTCAATATATGTATATATGACAGTTTTAAAATGCTGCTTAATATTGTTTTTCTGAAATATAAAATCTCGTATAGGTGTTTTAATTTTAAATATTCTGCATATTTTCGATATTATTAATTTATTTAACTGTGGCCAATTTAAAAAAAAGACCAACGCTTTTCGTATGATGCAGTTTCTACAGATGGCACTGCAAACCATGAATCAGTGTGTTCTAAAGATATATATTAAATTATCTGTAAAAATCTTTTATTAAGAACTGGCGAGGATTCGTTGATGCCGGTTAAGAGAGACTGTACTGTAACACGATTCTTAATAACACACTTATCCCCACGCCCCCTGAAAAAAAGTTTGAAAGGGCTCAGATTTTTACGGTTACCTAAAAGGGGTTTTTAAGGTTTTTCTACGCTTTCGCTTTTCTACCTATCTGTTGTTGCTCTCACTCCTGCTAACCAATTTCTTTTTGTCTTTTTAGCTTTCTTATCAAGCATTTTTTCACATTTACGCCATATACAATTCAACAGAAAAATTACAAAAATTTTAAAAGAAGCATGTTTTTAGGATTCCTAATAAAGGGCTGGCATACATTTTTTCTAGTTTTTTTTTTTTTTCAATTTTTTTTTCTGAATTTATCATATTAATGTACAATTTTTTAATAAGATTGGCTCGCAAAACGTTTTTCTTCTTTTTATTATTAATGTTTTGTGAGTAAAATTCATTAATTGAATATCATGTTCTTCCCACTTAAGCCACATAAAATTCAACTGAATAGCAAAATCACGAACTATTCAAAAAGGCATATCTTTAGAATTTCCGATATACACTCTCGCGGGCTGGAGATAACAATGTTTTAATCCGTACAGTGTTGCCACTGCGTGCTTTCAAATCGTTGAGGTGAAATTGAAATCGATGAGTTGAATTGAAAATTGATTAAAGTTTCACAAAATCTGAAATATAAAATTCGAAATTCAGAATTCGGACTTCCAGGGGCAGATGTTCGGGTGGAGGTCTACGTTATTCAAAATTTGATGGGCCTAGGTACCGTCGGTTTTTCACAGTGTGTGAAAACGCGCAGATTCTTCATTTTTTAATTTCTTTAAAGGTAATACAGGTGGATAATATTTCGTGGCAACAATTTGAAAAGTGATTCAGACATTTGAAGTGATACGCCGCCAAATTCCGTTTCGAGACTAATGGCCCATTCG
Source organism: Stegodyphus mimosarum (assembly GCA_000611955.2). Taxonomy (NCBI): domain Eukaryota; kingdom Metazoa; phylum Arthropoda; class Arachnida; order Araneae; family Eresidae; genus Stegodyphus; species Stegodyphus mimosarum. Next base: position 147,038 of record KK118339.1, on the reverse strand, counting down.
GACTAAAAGTCACATTATTATTAAGAAAATTTTCATCTTAACTAAACTGAGACAAAGTAGAAAACTAGACTGATTGCTTGATTGTCGCCAAGCACATTAGAATATGTGCCTATAGAGAGGGAGGTTTTCAAGTAGGGCTCTCTGAAGGAAACTGGTTCTCACTACTCGTGGGGAAAACTGGAAACTCATTACTAATTGGGAAAACTATGAAACGATCTTGCAGCCAGTCCTTTGCCATGATTCCAATCGGAGTGGACTACCAGTGTTCACTTGCCTTATCCACTCCACCACTAGGGCGGTGAAATGAGGAAACAAGGCGACGTATAAAAAATGTGATATTGAAAGTAATAAGCACTGGAAACTGTGAATTAACTGAGGCTGTGAACTATATTTTAAGTTCACAAAGTCGACTGAAATGGAACCATGCTCTAAATGCAATCAAATGTTAAGTCGCAAATTATTTATTTATTTACTTTTTGGATAGAAAATTCAAATACATTGCAATTTTAATTTCATCTTCGCGTGGAAAGAAGTAGTCTAAGTTTCTTTTCTTGTTTTTCCTGACCAGAATAAAACACACAAAAGTATTTTGCGCTTGAAATTTTTGACTGTTTCGAAATCGCACTCTTTTCTATTTATAATTGATAAGAAAATATATTATTTCGGATTCTGCTTCATTTAATTTAGATTTCCATAAAAATTTTTAATAAGATTGTAGAAAGGAAACTTGATGTGCCAAACTCACCTATTCTTTGACCTTCACACTGAAAATAATTGCAAGGTTATACACCAGATGTCTTCAACAGTTAACTGAGTTCGTGTGCTCTTTAATCTTTGAGGAATGAAAAATAATTATAGAGATTTTGCAGGACAGAGTGGCAATTACTAACAACCAAGGTCAAAGTTAACTGCGCCTGCTGCGAAATATTGTTTGTTATTAAAAGTTTCTTGGTATGTTCTTCTCTAGAATTACACACCTATAATAATAGTAATGCTGCGCGAGTTTGGGTTCGTAATGTAAGAAAATGTAAGAAACGTTACATGTAAAACCCATAATAGCTTGATGAAATTTATTTTCCCAAAAGAAACATTTTACATTTACTTGTACAGCTCTTCCCAGTATCACAAAGCATAATCAGTTGTTAATTTCAGGCTACGAAGAACGTTAAACACAACGCGATGCAAAGAGCATCTAAAAGGGTAAAGCTCTCACGGAGATCTCTCAATATTCTGAAGTCATCTGAACTAAAAACTAAGAACTGATACTCTCTCCTGGCTTATACAGTTTTCCCCCAGCCGCCGAGGAATCTGTAATACTTTCGATTTCTCGAAATTTCTGCAAGTCATATACGGTTAAGTTACATGTAAGGGCCGGTTAAGGTTACAGTTACGTAAAGGGATTAATTACATCTATTCGCTTAGAGTATTGATTACAGTATCGATTACAGAAATTGGATCAAAATATTGCCAAATGGTCCCCGATTCGGTGACTTCTGGCGATTTTTCGTCAAATTTGCTGACAAAATTTAGTCGCCCAAACCATAGCCAATTTGCCGATATGTCGCCAATTTTGTGAGATAGTCATTTACCTCAATATCAGCCTTTGTAATCTTATTTCTCTGGTAAAGCTTAGCTTTCTTCAAACTTTTCATATTGCATTATATGACAGGCACTACTATTTCACATATAATATCATTAAATTTATTTATATGTATATGAGATTCGCAACAATAATAATAATGATGAAAGAATTTGTCTATGCCCTCTGTCACATTGCGCAAAGAAGGAAAGAGCAAGTATATATACTCCAAAGCACGAAAAATATAAAATACAACCACATCACAGAATGGCAGAGACTTTTTTTTTTCAAATTTCGAGTTCGATTTTTTCATTTAATTTTGATGGATATTTTATACATTTCCGCATGCCCAGTTTAATCACAGAGCTAATCATTACGAAATAAAATCATTAAATCTTTCTTCGTTTTCATGAATTTCGAAATATCAAAAGTTTATTATGCCTGAGGGTTTTAAGGAAACAGACGAACGTGAATATATAGAGTTTCATATTTTATTAATATATGAATAATATTTCATTGTAAAATCTCCCATTCATTCATATGCAATAAACGTTTGCAACTGTGGCCACGTTTTTTAAAATTTTGATCACAGCAACGGATATTAATTTATCAATCAATGGTGGTATTTTTCAGTATTCTACACCTTCATTTTTACATCGTTATTGATTTAAGGCTTCAAAACACTTTTCCCTTGACAAGTTCTGTTTGAAGCTTTGAATAAAAGAGATTAACTAATGTAGTTCGAACTCTAATTATTAAAATAAGGATATATATTAAATTAAAGAGGTATGTTAAAATAAGGGATAATTAAAAGTAATAGTCTTACAGCTGTATAGAAGAATCAATTCTAATTTTTTAATTTCTTAAAATTCAATTTTCTCTGTATATATATGTATATGTATATGTATGTATACACTCGTACGCTAAATTAGAAGTGTTTGCGCATTAAGTGAAATATCTGAAAAACTAGTGGACAGATTTTAATGAAATTTGGTATGAATATACATTTATAACAAATAAAGAGGTGTATTATTCAAGTCATTTTATGTGCGCATGATTATCAGTAAAGCTCATAGTGCAGGAATGTCCAAAATTCATGTTGTGGTATGGAACTGAAAAGGAATTTAATATGTGGTATGGTTCCCTCTCAAAGCCTGACAGGTCACTCAGCGTGATGGCATATTGGACAGGAGGTAAATAAGGAGGCCCTGTGGCAATCAATCTCACCCCGCAGCAAGGTCGGTTTTCAACTTCGGTATGGTTCTCGGACCACTATGATAAAATGAAATTGCCCTACCAAGAGCGTTTCAGACATGCTGTATAGGGTTAAGTTCAGGAGATTTTGCTGGTCAGTTCATATAGCGAATATCCTCCCTTTCCAGGTAATCGTCAATCACCTGAGCCATATGTGAACGAGCGTTGTCTTCCATTAATTGGGACTCAGGACTAACTGCGCCCCTTAAAATTCGAATGTAAACTCTAAGATCTCCTCTCTGTATCTCATAGCAGTCAGGGAGTCTTTGTCAAACATATGCAAGGATTTGGGGTCGTCCACATAATGCCTACCCAAATCATTATATTTCCACCACAGTAATGATCCTTTTCTCCTGATGAGGGAGATATGGTATTAGGTTTCAGGCTCTCTCTAGATAAGGTACGTCGAGAAACAGTGTCCAGGATGTATTCCGACTCATCTGTCAAAAGCACGGTGTTCTACTGCGGTCCAAATTCTTTAATTTTTGAACACGAGTGTGTATGTATGTGTGCATATGTGTGTGCATATGTGTGTGTGCATATGTGTGTGCATATGTGTGTGTGCATATGTGTGTGTGTATATATATACATAGCGTTGTGCGAATGAGCTGTAGAATAGTGACAAATGCCATCATTTGTTGGCATATTAATCGTTGCTGTCATCAAAATTTTAAGAAACGTTTATACATTGTAAACATTTATAGCACCAAAGTCTGGTCTAAGGCGCATATCGTATGAAACCAGGCTAAAGCGCACGAGGAGCTTTCGGTAATTTGTGTGATCGTACTTATTTACGACATTCACCGTGTGAAGACAGACAGTTTGCTAGGGAGTTCCCTAGTAAATTGACAACTGCAGCACAAAAGTGTTGCAGTGAGCGAAATGTATGCAGCTGGTCTTCTGATACACAGTCCTATTTCCTGAAGCCTTTGGTGATTGTAGACAGTGAAACTTGGATTCCGGTGGCCGCATACAGATCACGTGAGGATTGTGAAACTGTAGCAGTCCTTTGTCGCCGTTCTGAAAGTACCAAATAACGATCCTCATTTATCATTGTGGATATTGATCCATCTTGTCTAAGTCTTCTCGATATGGATTAAATGGCCTGAAAGTTTTTCCAAGAATTGTAGACGACACTGGGCGTTACATTGAGCTCTGTAGCCACCTGCGCTTGTGATTGGACTGCCTCCAACCTGTCGATGATTCGCGATCTCAATCCGTCATTCACATCGTCACGTGGTTACTCATTTTACTTTATAAAATTTACCTAATTCTTGCGAGAAACAGGGCGAATATCGCGAAGGAGTACGAGCACATAAACTACCGAAAACCTCTCATGCGTTTATATCCTTCCCCGTGCAGTCACAGCTCCACAGTGTACGCTTACGTACTCAATTCTCGATAAAATCTTCAGTGTTATAATTAATACCTTTTGTTCAATACTTTTTCTAAAAATAGCTATGATTTGCAAATTCTCTTAATTTCGCAGCCGAGTGTAGCTGTCACCGAAGAAAGGCTGTTGTACAGTCGACAGTATATCCATATATACAAGCATACGCTATTACAATATTTTATTATCTGTTATTATATTATTACTTATATTATTCTGAAGAATATTGTCTGCCCATGCTAGCCAATTTCTTGGAACTAGCTGTTTCGGCTAATATTGTTTGGTATTTAATAAGCCGTAGGCATATTGATCTGAGGATCCGTTACCACATTAACGTTATCTTAGACAAGTTAGCTATATAAAATTTTCTTGATTACTACTACATTTCTTGATTTTGCTTATATGTAACATAGCCTGCACTTCAGGGCTATGTGCTCGCCTCCTTCAGAAATTCCTCGATAGCATCTAGACAGATAACTCTAATGGGATTACCATAATCAAAATAATTTAATCTATTCTATGAAAGATAAACAATGTATATATTTTTGATCAGCCTGAGAAGCATAAGCTACTGTAATGAAAACTTCCTAGTAAATTGATTGTCTCTTACTAGAAGAGTTAATAATGTTAGCATGTGAATATCATAGTCAAGTGCCATCGATGTTAAAATCTGAATGTATGATAACATTTCTGAGAAACCGAGATGCATTATTAATAATTTTAATGTACCTATTTTGTACTAACTATAATTATTTTTCTCGGCGATATGAAAAAGTGGAAATAACGACGATATATGAAATTATAGGTCTTGCCATGGTGAGAGAGATGATTAATTTTTTACAGATATTTTAAAGCTGCGTTTCAACAGAAGAAGAAGTTCTATAAATGTTGTATTAAGCTCTTGAAATATTTGGTTAATATGGTCTTTAGTTAATTTATGTTCAATTTCGATTTAAAATCGATATATGTGCTTAGGAAAATTAGGATTTGAAATTTTTTAATTTTTAAAGTGCCAAACAGGTACTAATTTTATGTTTAAGGCTGTTGTAAACAATAACGAAATAAATTATTCTTTCGTATTTGCCACTGGAAGCGCTGTTCTGAATTTCAGAATATTTAACCTCTGCACAAGGTGCTAAATCTGAATTACGGAAAGAAAATTCTCGTTGAAAAAGTTGTAGATTTAATTGATCTGCAGAGCACCAGCACTGCTTGAATCTATTTATTGATAACTGACGTACTTAGCTTCTGGGAGACCATTGGTAACTGTAATCAGAAATTGATCCAGAGATGGATCTAGACATCCTATCTGGATGATGTTGATTGAAGAATAGTTAGGCATTAAGAGTTAAAAACTTTCTTTTGCTACATAGATTACAAAGAAGAATGATTATCTTACGCAATAAGAGGTCATAAGCCACAGATAATGAAAGAATCCAACATTTATTATAATGACCTACACACTCTTATTATCTGTCTGAAGTAGTAACAATACCCCTTTAAAAAATATATTTTCCCAAACAGTTGTTTCAGACAAGATCACTTCACTCCAATTTCGACCTCTATCGTGTTATCAGCGAAAACTTTTAATCAAATGAATGCCTGTTTATTGTTGTTTATCTTAACTTCACCCGTAACCTTTTATTTCAAAAGTACCAACATGATAGTTAAATTATATCATACCTGTGTTTAACAGCACTGACATGCGTAGATCTATTCTTGATATGTCATTGATAGGGATAAAGAATTAATCATCCGCAGCTGAAAGAATGGAACAAAGACTTCATTTTTCCACCCAGAAAGGATCCCAGATTAAGCAGCCTTTAATAAGTTAAATTCTCCCAAAACCCATTCGGAAGATCAAACAACTGTTGCTACTTTCCTCCCCCAGAGGTCAGTTCAACTACCGCTTGAGAACTGCAACCGTTGAGAGGGAAATACAGGAAATTCAGAAATGATTGATGGCTGTTTTCATTGTCAGGCGAGTTCCGATAGGAAGAAAGGGTGAAGGGATTACAACTATTGGAAGTTTTCTCATGTGCCCTGTAATAAATAGTTCTCCTCTGACAATCCGATGGAAATTTTAATGGTAGGTCGATGGAACTGTAATTTTTTACTTCTCTTATTTGTCTAACTTTCTGGAATATAATGATGCATGATCACCGTCATTTTTCATGCAAATTGTACGTGGGAGTCAGTATACGTATCTTCACTTTCGTTCTAATTATACCTAACAAAGAAATGATATATATACAAATTCGGTCGTTTTTTTTGGTTGCCCACCCTTCTTATTTGAAAACGTAAGGCGCCAGTCAAGTCCCTGAAGCAATCTTAGCACTAAACAGTTGAGAAAAAAAATGTACAATTCTTAGAGGTGAATAAACTATAGGAAGGCAAACTAAAGCTGTGGAGAGAGCATATACTTTTGCTGAGGCTTTCCTAAGGGCAACAGCTTTGTATCTAAGTTACATATAAAAAACAGCGAAAACTCTATGCAGGCAACCAGCTTCATCACTGAGAATTGAACCCAGGCAAAAAGCATTCATGGCTTCGCAATTTAACTCTCTTATCACTCGTAGATCGAAGAAATTTAAAGACTTTTGACGATTCGGTCATTTCAACTGGGAAGTAAACTAATTTATCTATGTTTAAAACAATTTACTGTGAGGGCTAATATCAGGGACTATCTTAAAGTATCTGTTTCAGTAATTGTACACGTCACATGTCTTCAGATGCAAACGTGTTTGCTTGAATTGACAGAATTTGACTGAAAAGAATTATATTCATAAGTATACTATGTTGGCAACACAAACTGACTGAAAATTCGTCTTAAATGCAAATAACCCAAACATATTCAAATAGCCGGATTGCAGAAGTGCAAAAACCAGTTACAGACTTCACAGACAACAACTAGAACTGCAAATCCTGCTGCCGATTCTCCGTTCCTCTGATCATCAAATATTATTTGCTGCCATGCATCATATTTTGAGTCCAAAAAGTTAACTTAACGGTTCATTCCGAAGAAAGGAAAGTAATGTCAAAAAGTCAGCTTTTGTATTTATTCCGAAGAAAGGAAGCGTGTAGTTCTGATTAAGAAGGAAATTAATATAAAATTATTTTCAGTATTTAGCAAAATTCAATGCATATACCAAAAGGGAAAATAAAAGCAATGGCACCAAGATAGGAGTTGACTGGACACTTATCAGAAAGACCCAGATGTAGCGGTATATAAGCCCAGTTTGCTGATATTTCAAGACAAATTTTAGGTTGAGAAACATTATTTGATCATGGCAAAGCACACAAGGATCATTTGCCAAAAAAGAAAGAAAACCTTCGGGGAGGACTTTTAAGCAAAATCAACCCGTTATACATTCCCTTGTACAATGGTTAAAGCTAAGAAAAGGCCAACTCTTTTCCTGTGATTTGAGCCTGGATCGAACTACCAGTTTATAACTGTTTTGTCTACTCGGTTTCTGGAGGACTACAAGCAGGTGCAGCAAAGAGTAAATCAGGAATTTTGTTTACATTTTGAGCAAACAAAATCTCTAGAAACAAAGCAAGGGAAATTTATAAAATCTGTTAATAACATAAGATTAAGAAGCAGTACCTTAAAATTTAAACACAAAAAATTTCTCTGAGAATATCAAAGGTAAACTGGTTTTTCTATAACTTAGAATAAAATCGAAACTAGCACACATTCCTAATTACTTTTCTGCTACTGATTTCTTCTTATTCTAAGTATTCTTTTAGAAATCAAGACTGTGTTTCTTACATGCAAGCAAAATTTTCATACCTAGGATTTACTGACTATATAAGGTAGTTCTCCTGATTTCTTAGCATGCCTTCGTGATATAGTGGTCAGCACGCTCGGTGCGTACTGGAGAGGTCCGTGGTTCGAGTCGCTGCTAGGGCATTGCTCATTTTTCATCTCTCCTACTTTCAAAATACCTGAATTGCAGTGTTGTGTTTAGGATACAACATTCTGTCGTTTTGAAGTACGAGCCAGTAGTTTGTAAATGTGGAACCACATCTAAATTTAGTTACAAATTAAGTGATATATATAAGTGGGAATAAAAAGTATACGTATCTGAAACGCAGCAAAAAGGGAAAATCAATTGCTTTGAGAGACTACGCACTAAGACATAGCTATAAATACCATTTCAAATGAAATTAAGATTCATAAATAACTGCGGAGCATAAATGTTACCAGGCACCAGAGTAGGAGTCTTTTAAAGCTTTTGAAGTTAGAGAACGATTCAAAGAAAGAGCTAAAACCGGTGTAGATCTTGCTGATTAGTAGTGCAAAATTGGATTTAACAAGTAAATCAAGCAATATCAGGTTCCTGAAAGGGTCTGGAAAGAGCACGAAATTCTGACGAAACCTGTGATTCTTCTGTCTCCGGAATATTTTTGTTTAGACATGAAAAATTTATCTGAAAGATAAAAGTAAATATTACTTTTAATTTTCTACCCAAATTACGAACTAATTACATAGCATTCGCTGTTAAGTACTCAATTCATTGGTTCTAGCTTCTTCTAGCAGCTAAGATAAATGAAAAAAAAACCACATGAAGAAATATTCATTAAGTAATGGAACGATAAAGAAAAAAATTCAAAAATTGGAGAATCTATATGTGCATTGAGAAGTATTTTTCTTTGAACAAAAATAGCAGGTTCATTTCCTTCTGAGTGCATGTGGCGCCATATACAGAATCAAGGTCTTCCTTGCTACTGGAGTCTAAATTTCATTCTTGCGTCCAGATATTAGATTTTTTTCCTCCAAAAGAGAAAGCGACAACCTTTATCAGTAACATACGCAGCTAAGCAGTAAATGTTTGTAACATTCCCCGTCATGTAAGTCCCGTCATGAATATTAAGACTTAATTTTCAGGTGAGGTTTTGAGTTAAACTTATTTAAGTCCTATGAAACATTATAGCTATAGATGGCTTTCCATCTGATGAGCAGCTAAGAATAGTTTTTCTTTTAATCATTCCGTGTAGCGTGGAATCAAACTGCATTTGTTGCCAATATATAATATTTATTTGATTGTAAACAGATTGCCTAAAAAGCTAATCAAATGACATTGATAGATTATCTAGTCCTGAGAGTCTTACTGAAAGAACAAAACTGGAGAAAGGATTATTAGGATTTTCTCATATTTTTTTGTTAGCAGTGATTGCCACTGTAAACTTTCGAAGACAAAACTATCATTTGATTTCGCTCTCAAATTTATAATATTCTAGTTTCCTGATTTGTCTATCAGATTTTCTTCGCAGTGGCAGAGTGGAGAAGATAAGATAAACTAGCCTTAATCGGTTTAAATCTGCAAAAGATGGGACCTTCGCTTTATTTGTGAGGTATTGACTTCAAAAAAAACTTTGTCATCTTTGGCCTTCATGCATTCTTACGGCCATTGTCTTTAAATACCAGCTTTACCAGCGTCACTGTAAGCATTTAATCTGTTTTTCGTTAATTATATTTCATATTAGTTCAATACTCATAATTTTCTTACTTGATCAGCCATACGACGGCTCTTTTTTAACACTTTGCATTTAATTCTAATTCTTTGAAATTGTGTAGTAATTCATGTTCAGATTCTATAATGCCATTGCAATGTGGAGGATTTTGTGGACTTCACAAGCCAAGGTAACAACATTCCATTACTATTCAAAATCTGTAATAGCCTCTAACATGAGATAATCGCTCGACTGTTGTTATACTGCTATTGAGATATTTTGTTATAGTTTTCGAATGTGATAAGACATCAAGTATCGCAAAGCTTTAGTTTCTTCTACGCAGTCTACGGTATTAGCGATTAACTGCTTTTCAGAAGAAAAATACTTCTTGTATTTTTATAAGAAGGAGTCAATTTGAATTTGATTGACGAAGTGGAATAGGTAGAGACACGCCTTGTGGTCGATTATGTGCTTTTACCCGTTAGTTAAATAACATTTAGTAATCCATATAGGAAGGTCTAGAAACACGTGAGGAAATGTCGTTAAGCCATTGTTAAGAAATAATGCACTGCGTCACATTTTTTGCTGAAAATCTAATAACAGAAATTTCCCAGTCACCACACCTCTCTTTCACGAAATTAAAAAAAGAGCAAACTCTGTGAGTATCCCAATGCTGTTTTAGGCGACCACTTCTGAATCCCCGGAAGTGACCTTAACTGCAGTCGCATGCCTCCCCTTTCTTTTTTATGCCTAAATCTCAAATTATCTCCACAGTGGGCAGAGCCCATCGAGAACAAACGAGTTGGTTTTTGAGTGGCCTGGAGGTTAAGAGGTGGACTGGATAGGGAAATAAAATAAGAGACTTCTAAATACCAAAAAATGATTATTCGGAGTTCTAATAACCTTGGGGTTAGACTAACGAGAGTTGGGAAGCCAAACTCCTCCCCAGAACTGTTGATGTTTTTGTTTTGTGGCAAGGCTAATGACTCCTGAACGTCTTGGGAAACTCCGCTGTTACTTTAGGATGCCAAACAATGGTTTGAATTGCTTTAAATGCTCAGTTAGTGCTCTTACGCTAACTGCAACGAGAACAATAGAAAAATTTATGAGGTTTAATGAAATAAATTAAATTAAGGTTAAAGTAAATAACCCCTTAATCAGCTACTCCTATAGATGGACAACTCACTTGATTAAGAAATGGAATGCAATCATAGCAGACAATAAAAAGTACCAGTTAAAAAACTATTACATTAAAGAATTAAATATCAACAATGGCAGATATATTCAATCATTAAATAATTCTAAATTTTAACAAAACAAAATCAGTCAAAACTGAAAGCACTAAATCAAATCTTGAGGCACCTGCCATGATTATTGAAAGGTGGAAAATACGGTACTATTTAAATTGCTTATTAAAAGCACTTTCAGAAATATTTCTTAAACAACACTGCTTCTATAGAAAATTTTCTCTATATAAGAACGAAGTTGAATTGAGACAGCCATATAACTCAAAGCAGTACATAAGTTATGTTTGCTTTTCCTAATCTCCTTTCCAATTTTGTTTTCCTATTCATTCTTCTCTTCACTTCACTTGCTCATTCCCAAACTGTATAAATTGCTAGATATATAAACGGCCAAATTACTTACCGTATATGCCGATGTATAACAAGCACTTAAAATTTCAAACTTTTTTTTTTTTTTATTTTTTGTTATATTCTCCGAATAACGCGCACCCTTTTCTTTATGATGAAACCTGAAAGGTGCATGTGCGATGCTCTTATCTTTTGAAGTCATTTTTTCGAAGATTTTTCCCCGACTTCCGAACAATGGTATACTGAATTGATAGGCGATAAGGGGAAAAATATCTGTGATGTGCAGTAAGGGAAGTAATATGAGATAATGCGAGATAAGGGGAACAATATGTGCGACATAGCATTAACGTCCACAGAATACCATTCATTGGCTATGCAGCTTTTTAGATCTTGTAAATTAGATGGGAGAGGAGAGTGCTGTCGGGTGCGTCTTTTCACCATATACTATACATTTTCTCTGGGTTAAAATCCGGGCTATGCAGTGGCCAGGAAAGGTGTTGGAAGCCAGCCTGATGTTCAACTAATCAATTTTGAACGATGTATAGTTGCATTATCGTCTATGAAGTATCTGTCACCACCACAGAAAAAATGCAACATTACAGGGTGTACTTCATCTGTCAGTATATCTAGGTATGTCATGGCTGTTTGTTTACCCTCGAGGAACTCCAGGGCACCACTTCCATTCTAGCAGAACATGCTTTATATCATGATACTCTCACCAGACCCTTGCATAGTGCGAGTAAGGCAAGATGAATTCATGGTTTCATAGGGTTCTCGCCAAATTCGACGTCTTCCATCAGTATAAAATAAGGTGTAGCGTGATTCATCTGACCACATTACCAATGTTTCTAATTCTCAGATGTCAAGTATCTTCTTACCTGACATCACTGCAAATGAATTCCTGATGCATGCGGGCAGAATTGAGTCGTTTGCTCGCAGGCACCCGCCTATGCATTATTATTCTATGCAATTCTCTGTGCTTGGTTCGAGCTGAAATCTGTTGAGAAGAGTCTTGGTTGACAATCTGTGCCAGTTGAAGCATAATACTCTATTCTGCCGTGCAATTCGTCGGACAGGATACCGATCACTCTCTTGGAAAACTATGCTCGATGTGCAATCTAGAGAAGGACCGTGGGTTCTGATTCCAACTTTTGAAAACCTTTCATTTGGCTGCTTTTAAGAACACAGTGAGGTTTGCTGTCTTCGAAATCGAAGCCTCTCTAAACGGACACCAACAATAAGCCCTTTTTCAAATGGTGAAAGATCTATCTTTTTTTTCCATTTTACTTCATTCATCGCGAAAAACACTCTTACACTCTACTTATGCTAGAATTCTAACCACGTGTAACTCACATCATAAAAAAAATTGCATACTTCATCCCTAGCACGCATTCAAATGAAAACCTCAGAGGTTTCTAATTTATTGGTCAGTGTGTGTATTACGGGCATATAATTGAGTTTTAATTTTTTTTTCAAATTTTTTCACAAGTTCCCTTAAGTTCTGCTATTAATGTGCTATAATGTTTTGACAAATTTTATACAAGATGGTTATTGCAAAGAAGAGAAGTAGATGAAATATTTTATCCAAGCAGAATCATTCGCGGCTTTATGTTGCAAGAAGATGGAAATTAGCTGAAGCTTCATCTACCTGATTACATTATATAGGCGGATTACATGTTTTAGAATGATTTGGGTGGAAAAGATGAATTTTTAAAAGTCCTAAAATAATAATATACATATGACTTATAATCTAATATCGGAAGGTCCGAAATTTGAATCCCGGAAAAGGCATTTCTGATCTATTATGCTTCCCAGCTTCGGAAAATTTTAAATGGCTCTACAGACTATTGTCCGATGTAAGACTGTCTGCTTAAATTTTACATGTTAGCGGGCTCTCTGATAAAGACTAAGTTTTTTCCTTTTCATGGAAAATCTTACTAAAATATCAGCGAAAAGGACTTAAATCAAATTTGTGTGTTATCAATATTATGTTTTACCTCTTTCTTTGAAGACGCATTTTCATTTGTTTCGCAAAGAAAGGTCAAAGAATCAATTTCCTTGCTACAAAGTGAAGAGTCGTACATTAAAAACTACTGCTGAACTTCTTGAGCAAGTAGAAGGAAGACAGAAATTAAATATCTAGATTTTACATACTCCTTCAGAATTCTTTAATATGTTAGCAGTGGGGGTTTGTTATGTTAGAAAAAGCGCTTATTAAACGTTGATTGAAACATTGCACAGAGCATAGAAAGCTATGGAAGATGGCTTCGGCTAAATATCACTACTAAATATATGAAATGCTCTCATAAGGGGCAAATTAAAGCATAGATTGAAAGCGAGTAAAAAGAAATGGCTATTAAAGATGGAGCACTTGAGACACACGAATTTTTTATTTAGAACATCAATTAATGCATTGAATTCCTTTTAAAACTCCAAAACCTATTGGCCTTGGGAGTCGGATGGTTTTTACTGATCCACGATTGAGCAGCATTTCATTTTATGCTGCTTTATTTGTAAGTCCAGCCTTGGTTTAGCAAATTTCAATTTGTTCATTTTTGTTCTCTTGTGATTTAATAACTCCCGAAATCAATAAATAACAAGCATAAAGACATAGTAATATAAACTGCTCAATTTATGTTTTGGGCCTTTTGAACTGTAAGGAAATGTTTTTTGGGTCATTTGAACCATTTTTGATCCATAATGAAAAAAAAACTAGGCCGATTAAATATTCATTTTTATTTCAATTGAGATTTGTGGATACATCTCTCTTAGCGCTCTCATTCTGTCTGAGTCTTAACAATTTTTAAAGCTTTGTGGTAAGAAGAGAAGCAGCAAATAGAAATCTAGTTAGGCCAAAATGCAGAAAGCAAGTACGTAGTTATTCAACATACAAGTTTAGTTTAGGAGAAAGGATTTGTTCTAGAAATTTTAAGTTCTGAATTAACTACGCCATTGAGGATGAAAAGGAAAGTAACCAAATTAAAATGAAGAATAAAGGGGCTATTGCAAAATTAAAGATAGTATTTTGTTTTCATATTTTTTTGTCTTGCACACACACACACAAACAAGCGTGTATGTAAGATAATATACGATAAAAACATGTAAATATTTAGGCTTAGCCAGAATTCTATCGCTTGTTATTATCAAAAATTTAAAAATTTCTTAGAGAGGATACATTATTTGAAAATCAACATTTACGTCCACCAAGAGGAGAAGCTAAAAAAATTGCTCAGAAGAGGTCTAATGATCATTATAATGTCTCAATATCGTAATCCTTCGGTCAAATCTTGAAATTAATTTTTATCGGTATTACTCTTCTACCGGCACGTTTTATTTTCTTGAAATTTTTCACACGTCGGTATTTTTGATGAACAATACTATATTGCAAGCGAATCATTTCAAAATTCAGTATATATACTTTTAATTTTGGGCTGATCTTTCTCACAATTATTCAATAGAATTTTGCTCCTTAGGCAAATCGAAAAATAATCTTTCAAAAGGAGTTCACTATTTCTTAAGTTGTTGCAAAAATCGCTAGACATTTTTTTTATCTGTCAAAATGTATCAAGAAAACTTTTTAAATTACAGTGCTTGAATTAAATGTACTAAAAATAAAAAATAAAAAAATTACCTATCATAAAAGCCTTAGTCATATGTAAGAAAAATTCTTATGACAGTTTGATTCTATTTACTGCAATAACTTGACAATATGATGTTTGGTCGCAAATGGAAAATAAAATTTCGGGGCTCACATATACAAATTAATTACTATTATTAATTGAACATATATTATGGCATTCACAAAATTTCAAGGAAAACAACAGAAGTGATAGTACAGTACTTAGTGAAGATGATTTCCGTTCCATGGTCATGCCATACTGAATCGAACGTTACTTCAGCGGAAGTCATCTGATAACTCGCATCACTAACTTCTTTTTTCCTGTATTAGAAAGCAACATAATTGTTACAACAACGTACAAAGACTGCTGTTCAATATATTTCTGATAGCTTTTTTTTGTTATAAGATGTTCTGGAGAGCGTAGTGTTGGGATTGATATAAACATTTACATAGCATTAACCTGTGGCTGTTCTTCGGTTAGTGGTACAATAAATTTTGTTGTCAACTGCGCGAAAAAAAAAGGCAGTTTCATATCTCCCGTTCTAACGGGCCAGTTGATGAAATTCAAATTGAGTTTTTCATGTCTCTAAAGCGCGACTTAGGATATATATTAGATTTATATATAGCTCACAAAATCAGACTTTTTTCTGAAATGACATGCCAATATTTTTCCATATTTCCACTCTACGACTCAAATTATGCCTAAATATTAAATTTTGTAAAATTTGGTGCGAAATTTACGGAGAAATTAAAAAATTTATCTTAGCGCATTTTTTCAGTTTGCGCCAAGGATAATGCACGTGGCGAAATTCTTAAATTATAGCAACCTATTTTCCTTTAATTTTTTTCATTGTACACGAGCGGAAAAAAAATCATAGTTCATTACTTTCAAATAATTTTAACAAAGTGTGTAAACCACATTTGGCGTTATTATCTCTAAAAAAAGATGCCAAATTTCAAAATGCGGCCAATATGTAAATTCATGTATATCTTAGGAAAAATTGAATAAAAAAACTTTAATTTTTTGCAGGTGTCCTAGAAATGCATCTACTTTAAATAGAGTGATATTAAAAATTTTATAGGGTATAACACAAAAATATTTTCGAGAAATTTATAAAAAATATTTAAAGACACAAATTTTAAAAATAAATAAAAAAATGTGCTAATTATATTTGGATTATGCCTAAATGTCGAATTCTGGAAGAAAAAATCAAGAAAGTTTAATAAAAAAAAGAGCTATTAATAAATATATATCAAATTCAATTAACATTGAGGAGCTAAAAGTTTGAGAGCTAATTTTTTAAAAACTACTCGCGCGAGTTTTACGAAACGTGGCAGTTTGGCATAATTTGAGGCGTAGAATCGAAATATAGAAAACAATTGGTGTGCCATTTTAGAAAAATTCCGATTTTGTGTCAAAATATGTATATTAAAACAATGCTATATGCAAATTTAATATATATCCTAAATCCTAAGTCGCGCTTTTGAGCCATGAAAATCTTAAGTTGAATTTCGTCAATCGGCCCGGTAGAACGGGAGATATAGAAGTGTCCCATTCCCCCCTCCAGTGTACATGTATAAGTACTGAAGTATGTTCTCAGATTTATTTATATTAATTAACCAGTTAATTTACGTTCTGAATCTTTACTGTCACTTCTTGCAAATTAGTTCGTGTGCATTTAAGTTAGGATTTGAGATTGTATAGATAGAGAGTATTCTGCCTGCTGAAGGCCACGTTACTAGTTTTTATTCTAAGATAAGGGTTCCTGTCTTCCACGTTGCTTTATTTTTGCCGATAGTGCTGTCCCGCCAGTGTAAGTTTTTAAGAGCTTACTTTCGCGATTAAATCTACTGTGCTTAACCTTTGGCTAATAGATACTTAGATTCAGTTTTAATTTAAAAATCCATCTTGAGATCACGTATAGTTGCTGGGTGACTTGTAAGCACCAGGTGTGCCTTCTCTTCGTCTTACTTAGTTTTAACTAAAATGTTCTTTTACATCCTTAAATTTCTGTTTCCTATTAGATTTAGCGATAAATAGCTTACAGTCTATAAAGGATTTGTCACAAGTTACATTTAGTTACAGGCATATTATCTAAAATGTTTTAAAATCGAGATTCAAAGTTTTCTGATCCTTGATTTCCAATAGGTTGACTTTGTATTACATGTACGGTTACACATATGTCCGTTTGCTTATGTGGAACTAATGCATTATATTAATATATTTACTCTAGTAGAATGAACACTTATGTTATAAATTTGAATGCTTACGTACAAAATAGAATTACGACAAGTATATGCATATATATACTATATGCCATATGTGTATTCGACAAGGGTGATTGCCGTCGAAGGGGATAAACGGTGTTTTATAGACAGAAAATAAGCAATGCGAAAGTGATATTGGTAGCATATGCATTGTATTAATATATTCACAATAGTAGATTGAACATCTGTATTACAAAATCGATCACATGTATAATACAGAGAATTACGTCAAGTATATACCTATACATACATATGATAGGAGTGATTGCAGTCAAAGGAGATAAACAATATTCTCTACTACAGATACATATAAACTGGGTAATGTGACAATTATTTTGATAGAACATGCATTAAATTAATATATTAACAAGAATAGAATGACCACTGATATTATAAGTTTGAAAACCTATATATAACAGAGATTTATATCAAATATATACATACATATGCATATGACAGGGATAAACGATGTTTTATGAATGTACCGAAGTAAAGTGCATTATGATTACATTTTACGTTTAAATTTGTAATTGGTAATTGTGATACAAAATCGACTATTTTTAGCTAAACAGTTATATTTTTAGTTATATGTGACCTAGAATATTATGATAGCTATAAAATTATTATTTACTTTTCAGTGAATTTAGTTAAAACCTTTTAACTGGTAAAGGCTTTTGAGACATTTTTGTTTCTTTTACAAAGATACTCATAAATGTATCTTAAAGATATTTATCACGTTACCAGAAAACTAATATTCTTTAAATACTGCTTCACCCGAATATTAAAGGGTGACGATGCATTTCTAAAAGTGCTTAACTTTTACTTTAGAAAGTGCTTTTTTTATTTTAAAAATTTATTTGTACGTAAAGCATCCACGCACATATGAACTTAGGACAAAGTCATTCCACAAATACAAGCATGAAGACGATAATTAAATAACTTAAACCTTGAACCTTGAATTAACTCTGAGTAAATATATCCCTTTTTAATGTGAAATTTAAAGAAAGAAATATAATTATCTTTGTATTTTAAATATTAGGCACGGCATATGAAAAAGGTTTGATTTTTAAAGCACATTTTAAGAGAAATCTAGTCTTATAACTATACCAATATTGTATTATTCTCTCACACATGTTCTTTTCTCAGACGTAAAATGTAGCAAATTCCAAAAACGTAAATTGAAGAAATGGCTAAGGCGTATTGATCTTCACGACTTCGAACAATCTTTGGTCAGCCACTTCCTTGTCCTTCAGAAAAGAATGCCATGTTCATGGAACTACATGTATGGGTGAGTAAGCACACTTTTTTCAGAGACCCGAAAACTGCCACCGAGTTCGTTCAGTTCAGGATATAATTTAATTTACTGTATTAGCCATTTGTAGAGCGTGTCCATTAAATATTTTCCGACATTGTCTTTTGCTTAAAAAATGCACTGCCTTTTTTTAATTAAACATTCCGGAACAACTAATTCATTATCATTCGAATAATTAAATTTAATTTGAATAGTGTGCTTTTATTCATCAAATTGTGCATATTGTTTAAACATTTGGACAGTTTATAATTAGTTGTTATTTGTAAGCAAAGCAAGAGACATTGTTAACAGCATATGTTTTTTAATTTATATATTAAAGCAGTTACGACATTCTTTAGTTTAGCGTTTTCTTTCAGATTATTCCTAGAAATATTTTCTGACAGAACGGCAAAGGTTTATTTTATTGAAATAAGACATATTTTAAACGGACATAGATAAAATGCAATGCATTTTTGAAGAAACAGTAAAAAACGATATTATTCGAAGTAATTATCTACTTTGTCTAAATGACTCTAAAGAGGGTCCGGCTTTTTCGCCGGATATAAACAGCATTCTGTACAGTCTTCTTTCGGTTTCTTTGCACGTAATCCATTCTGAAATTTTATCGCTTCTGCAGAATCACTGTGTCTTTCACATTCAATATTTATTACCCTGATCTTTCCTCTCGCTTCATCTCTATCTTCATCGAGGCTTTCTTTCTCTCTATCGTCAGATAATATATGCATACACGTAATTTCGTTCTTTATCAATAAAAATCGAACTCATCTTCTTTTGAACTGATTCCCTAATCTTATTCCATGCTTGTTCGGCTCTATAACTTTGAAAACAATATTTCGACTGCCCTGACTGTCGTGTTCGAACTAATTTCGAAGACGCATATGTAATAATAATTCTAGAAAACGTATCTAATACTAAAAATTGACACTTGTTTTACACGCATATATCATAGAATACACGCATGAAGTATTGTCCGAACCAAATCTAAATAAACATCGTCACCTCTCGAATAATCGTGTTTTGTTTAGTTTTTGTTTGAAAACCTGTTTTGTTATAACTGTCGAACGTGCTGTCAAAAGGAATCGGTGGTAATAATTCATCTCCTAGACCGCAGTTTTTACGTTTCTCAACTCTTTTTCGGAATCAATAATTAAAATTCTTCTCTTTTCAAATTAAGGAATTGAAATACTCTATACATATGTATGAATTGTCCATTTCATTAATTTTAAATATTGCTCATTAACTGTTTAGTGTCCGTATCTTGAATTTCAGAAAGAAATCCAATATTGATCATGGCAGAAAACGTAAAATAATTTTAGAATGAGCATATTTTTAGAATTTCCGATACACAGTCTCACGCGCTGGAGAAAAAAATGTTTCCCCCCCCCGAACAGTGTTGCCATTCCTTGCTTTGAAATCGTTGAGTTTGTTTATCAAAAACTCTTTAATTTCTGACAAAATATGAAATAGATAATAAAAAATTCCAAATTAGAGCTTACAGATGCCCATACTCGGTAGAGGATTACGTTATTCAAAATTTGATGGCTTTAGGTACCGTTGCTTTATCACAATGAGAGAAACATACCAACATTTATGAAGATTCTTCATTATTTAATTTCTTTGAAATACAGGTCTGTAACATTTAGTGGCAACAGTTTGAAAAGTGAATGCAGAAAGTGAATCAAAGCAAAATGCCAAAACGAAATTAATGTCCTTTCTGGGATGACGTCCTTTGGGCTAAAAGTAATACCTTAAAAATAATTGTTAAAAAACTGCTGCTGAATGTATGTGCTTCTTATGCAGTTTGAAGAAAAGAACTCAAATCTACATAGGCATGTGTGCTGGAGCTTGAAATTTGCTATGTAAATGATTTGGTTTACTTGATTATAGCAAAGCACTCGACAGATACCTGCCTAAGGGGAGGGATGCCTTCGTTTAGGACATTCTAAGGGAAATTGGCTCGTATGCACGTTACAAATATAAATCTGTATCTTGTATGTAGCTGACATTTTGTACTACTGCTGTACAGTTTCAGTTTTCCGTTTTTACGATGATGCGATGGTGATGCTCATAAATTGAAAGGCTTGTAAAACTTCGAATTTCATATTCTCCAGCACACCAATACGCGGGGGAATATACACATAATTCGAGTACAGCATACGAGATAAAGAGCATCCTCCGTTACAGAATGTTCTTTGTTTGCAAATTATACTCTCAAAACTTAATATTATCTCTAAGAAATTATGCCTGTTAAAACTTTAGTAAAAGTTAATATCAAAGTGTTTGTTCTACCAGCTTTTTTTTAGCTTCACAAGAAGAGAAAAACAATGATGCTGCTGCATGTTTTTAGAAGTGACGCGTCCAGAGCTTTTGGCAATCCTGTCAGTGTACTCGCGAAGCTCGAAAGAATCATATTTGACTCCTAAGGAGCGACATTCGACCTCCTTCTAGTGGCAAAATGGCACCAACCTCGATGGAGAGATTTTTCATTCTAATAAAATGTGATCCCTTCTCATCTGAAAAAAGGGGTTACTTCTTTACGTTCGCCCTTCTCGAGAGTGACAGATATCACTCGATATTCGGATGAGACCATGCATACTGAAAGGAATTACAACAGTTTGTTTACTTCTTGAAGGGTTGCATTTTATATTTATTTTTACTTAGGATGAAATTAGTGCATTGCAAATTGTGAAAGCTGGCATTTTCTATGTTTGTTTACTGGCTGAAGTATAGTTTTAGATTTCTAGTTAATACTGCCGTTTGAAAAAATATTTTGCACTACTTTTTAATACATCAGTACATAAAGGTTTCTTGAATGCAAGATTTCGTGTTCTTAAATGCTTCTTAACCGATTTGTGTCTAGTAAGATTTCTTTTAAAAGAAGTAATGATTGCAACATTTACCCAAGCAATGATTATAACCTTACTCCATTTACCTGTTGGCATTCGGAATTAATTTCTGGTTTCTAGATTTTAAAATAAATTGCAAAAATTTAAAGCGACCTTCTTCCATGTTCCCGTTTCTTTCCCCAAAGAGTAACAGTAGAAAGCATTGAAACATCACTCTCTCAATGAGGAACCCTTCCTTACTTATATTATTCATGTCATAATTTCAGTTACGTTCATGTTTTTCCAACAAACGTTTCATTGGGGTAAGAAAGGATTACTAAAAGCATGAACATACTGATATCTCTCTGTAATACCTTCGCATACTGTCCCCAGTGTAAGGAGAGTTGTTTTCTCAATTCAGTTCCGTATTACAACTCGTGGTGCTTCACCTCACCAGTGACCATCAATAGGGTCCCCCAAAACGCAGTGGGTGCATGAGGGCTTTCGTGGTTTACCCTATATGTAACACAGTATATGTAACGCTGTATTCAGACATGCATGAGATGAATATGAGGCATTTTTCAGTTTTTAAGTTCTTCAAAGAGAAAGTCCTCTACAAAGATAGACTCGCCTTAGGCAGACAATCGAAATCAGCTTAGCTGTAATCTAATAAATCTCTGCTGCGAAAACTTCTATAATCCATGCTTATAAATAAAATACGGACAAAATACTAATAAATTTAGAACCAAAACCAAAAAGACATGAAAGAAACGAAATTTTTCAATTTAATCTGATCTACCTCTTCTTGATAACGTTGAACCAGATTTTAATAGTATTCATTTTCCTTTTGTATGTATTGTGTATTTCTGTTGGTTTTGGGATTTCTTGTAGTTTTAAAATATTGAGTTGATGGGTTATTTTACATTTTTTATTGGGAGATTCAAGGATCTTACTTGTTTTGAATTTCACTTCTTTCATGTCTTTGTGGTTTGGGTTCTAAATTTATCACTGTTTTATCTATAATTGATTCATTTTTCAGCAGCATACTGCGAGAAAATAATGTTGGAATGATACTGTATCAATTCTATGTTGTTCCAAACTTATAGAATAAACCCCTGAGTTCAGAGTTCGCGTGCTAATGTTTTCAAAATATTAGTGTTTATTTCAAAGCATTTCAAAGTATTCCAGTATCGCAGAAGCTAGGTAAGACTATCTATATTTAGCTTTTAAATTAAAAATTACTTGATTTTTTTTCCTAACCCTTAGGAAATATTTTCAAGATTTTACAACTATATTCACTGCTATGAATTCATTAGATTAAAGGGATGTTATAACATTAGGTTAAAGCTCAATCTCCACACTGAAGCTTACAAAATGCTTTTACAGTCTGAAGATATTTAGCCTACCTGTGTAGCAGTGTTTAACATCGAGCCTTACTGGTAGTTTTTTCTGTGTATAAATCCTGACTGTTAAAAAGAGTGACTCTATGAGTGTAGTCATGGTTTTCTTATTCACATACTTCTTATGTTTTCTCATGCGAAGTCAATTTCTTTTGGAAAAGTTCTTTAATAAAGGCACTTCTTCGCTTAGACAGAATTTGCCTGCGTCTCCTGAACACTGGATAATAAATTCAAAATCGTTGTGAATAGGTTGGCTGTATGAATGTTTTCCTGTGTGTAACGTAAAACATATTAAAATATTTTCCCTTAAAAAGTTCTTCACGAAGGCATTCCTTCCCTGAGGCATATAGTCGTAGTATACTTTATCATAAACAAACAATAATAAACTCGATTTGCCATACGTAATTAATAAGAAATCGAAGCCATTGCTATGGCTACAAGTGCAGAGGTATACAAATGTATATCAGAACTTTAGTTAGACTAAACCAAAAAACGATAAATGATGCATTTGAGTCAAAATCAAATTGTTTAATATTTGAAAATATCCTAACACAATACACGCGTACTAATTGGGTATTAAAGTATAATACATCAGCTTTATGAATGCGCAGTTAACACTAAGTGAATAGGTATTGCTAACTTAAAACACGAATTAAGGCTTTCGTTATAAAGAAAGTTTAAATGCCAAGTGCTTAATGTTTATAACAAAATCGCGTGATAGACCCACCACAGAGATTACTCTGGAACAACACTCTGTAAAACATATGAGAGAGAAAATAAATGCTGTGCCGCAAAATAAACAAAGAAGAAAGTGATGCAATTTCGAAGTCGAGCATATTCTTGTCGGATGCACGCCGCTTTATCGAACAACATCGACTTCCTGCCCAAGATCCGAATTAACCCCCACTGATCTCGTCGAACAAGCCGGTTTAACCTTTTTCTGTCGACTTGTATCTTAGACCAACAATGGACCATTTAAAACAATGGCTTCGTTTCTGGGTCCTCTGTGATGAAACTATTACTTGGTCGAGCACACCTTTTCCCTCGGGGCGTGGGCTATCTGACCTCGGAACCTCCAGAATGTAGAAGAAAGAAAATATTCGGTTCTCGAATCTTAAATTGGCTTTTGATATTGCAGTATTTTTGGAAGTCCTCCCAAGGGTTGTTACCAGGATTTCAGTCAATTATTCTTTTATTTCTTAGGCTCATTATCCATTTAATTCTCTCCTTTGTAATAATTCTGAGAATCATTATTTTTTAGAAAAAATTTAAAAAAAGCATATTGACTGTATTTATTGAAAGAAGTACATTATTTATGTAACTGAATCTTCTGCAAGAAAAGTTATGGCATGAAAGTTTTCACTGCACTTTCATTTCTTATTAAAAAACCATAAAAATATTTATTATCGTTGTAATAATTGATTTTGTTTATACTATAACAACTCTCAGTCCTATTTACTTTCAATTTATGATAGAACTAAAAGTATCATCTAAAATCAATTAGCTGAGATTGGTAGACTGAACAGAGAAAGTGAAATACTTTCCAAAAATATAAGCAACGAATATCCTGACAGTATTTATTGTGCAGGCACCTACTAGGCGGCGACCATTACCTTGTATGAAGGGACGGACAATTACAATCATGCCTTTTCCGAGATTCGAACCCGGGCCCTTCGGTACACAGTAAGCTCCCCTAATCACTGTACTCTCTGGACGACGTTTTGTAAAATACTAAAGCTGCATGTAAAATATCGACAAATAATAAATAATATGACTCCAAATACCTTAAGAGCGTGTTAAGGCTGTGGGGTTTTACTTATTTAATCCTAAAGTTCTAACTTAGAACCGCACGAAAGCGAATAATCGCTTAAGTTTGTGACCAAAACACGTAAGACTTAAGGAGGGTTCACAACCCTTTATTTTTCAGTATATTTACAATCAGTTCCTACTTGGACCTTTACACAAAGCCTCCACTCGGGCTTAAATAAAAATGAATTTAAATTAAACTAAACTAAACTAGTTTAACTAAGCTATCTGAAAGATATAGCCGAAGCTATCAGGAATCTAACTAGTTGCCCCCTAAGTATTAATTAAATCAGCGAAGCCAAGCAAGGGCCTAAGGTATGGCCGAGCGTAGTAACTAAGAGAGAAATTAGCCAAAGGCAAACGCGCTCTAGTCAGGTAACCAGACTCTCTCTTTAGAAGTCGGTGAAGTATCGACTTCAATAGTACTCTTTCTCATTTGCATTAACTGCATTCCTGAAATTACATTCTGGCAAGAAATAGTAAGCTGAAATTAGAATAAGATAGGAAAGATACAAAACTTAAAATAACTGTTAATAAACTTAGGATAAACTTACAAGGCAATAAATAAATTATAATTTTTTTAGTCCAAAGGGGCTTTGTCCCTGAAGGACTGTTTTCATTTCGGCATTTTGCGTCGGATCATTTTTCAAACTGTTGCCACCAATTGCAGCCCTGTATTATATTTAAAGAAATTAAATAACGAAGAATGTGCATAAATGTATGCATGCTTCTCGCATTGTGTTAAAACGATGGTACTTAGAGCCGTCGAATTTTGAAATATGTAATTTTACTGAGAATATGGGCATCAGGAAACCCAAATTTGAAATTTGGAATCTGTTTTATTATCGATTTCATATTTTGTAAAACTTTAACGAAAATTCCGGTTAACAAACTCAAGAATTTCAAAGCGAGCAATGGAAACGTTGTACCGAAAAAACATTTTTATCTCCAGCGTACCGGAAGTTCTAAAGATATGCTCAATTTAAAATTATTTTGCGATATTGCTCTTGAACTGAATTTTATGGTTTAGGTGCGAAAAACATGATATTTAATATATAAAGGTAGCACACAAAAAGGTTAAAAAAAACTCCCCTTTGGGCGTAATGTAAAATCTGAAAGCTTTCAGATTTTTTTTATTAATCATTAAGTTAAGTTATTCCCTTGACAAGTTCTGCTTGGAGCTTTGAATAAAGAAGATTAACTTTGGTTTACAATAGTTTTTGTATATATATTTAAACTTTTTCTTTTGCATTTTCTGTTCCGAATGTTTATTGAAAATATTTTACAAGTTCATAAAATAAGGAATGGGTAAGGGATCAAGGTTCTTACAATCACTGAATAATTCTCTCCTGTATTTCATATCCCAAATTATATATATATAACAGGGCAAAAAAATCCGGATAGATTCAACAAAATTTTTATTTATTTATTTATTTTTTAAGAGTGTAGAAGGTGTTGCCTTCCTCGACACTTTACCGAAAAAAGCTAATCTGTTTCGTGTATATAATTTCAAAACTATTATTCAGAGAAGGAAAATTAAAAAAGGTGGAACAATTTGGGTACATTAAAACAGGTACAGGCTGAGCGTCGGCATCTGTACATCCATTTTGGCATATTAGATATCTCTGTCCTTCTTAAATGTTGGACCCTTACATCCGCTGCAGGTGGAAAGACGGAATCCTTGAGATTTCAATTCCCTGGAAGAGGACCTCTCCCATCCTTCCTCCTCTACCAGCAGCCTCTTGAGAGGATTTCGGCTCGTTGTGTATTTTGAGTGTCCTCTTGCCGCACAAACGCTATAAGCTTAAAAACATCTATTGCGGACCAAGTAACATGTCTACTCTGGAATTCAGACCCGAGTCTTTCGGTATAGCAGTCGTCAGCTAAACTAATTACTATCCTGTCTGTACAAGAAACTAAAATCAAGCTGAACGTAGAAGAAAAGTTATATAATATTATGAAAGCTTTCAAGAAGTAGAATAGCCTCTCAACTCTCCGACGACTGGGCACTTGCGGACCAAGTAATATGTGAAAACTGAGTATTGCCACACTAAGCAGTCGACGATGCGGCTCATTCTTGATGGTCTGATATATAATGTTATCGAGAGAATTTATTTTCTCACTAATGGAGGTGAATAGATGGCGGAACAATCAAATTTAATCACAGAGGAAGGAAAATGCCTCACAGCAACTCTAGATTTGCTCAAAGGCGAGTTTGATTACTTCAGAAGTTTAACATGAAAGTCCCTTATCGTCTTACTGAATTTCAGACAAGATCCGCTTTCCCTGACCATTCGGCATGCTTTAAGAGAGAAGGAGACACTTTAATGGAATCATAGCTATGCATGTTATAATCACTGCAACATGATACGAGCCAAAATTGAAACGACAGTTAAGCTGGTGGCGGTGTTGTCATCTCATCCCGAAGAAATGCAAAGAAATCTCCAAGTAATGTCCAGAGAGTGGCATTTTTTAGCCCAAAGGGGAGTTAGACCGAAAGGGCTATTAGTCTGAAAACGGCATTTTGCGTCGTTTCACTTTCTGCGTTGGTTCACTTTTCAAATTGTTGCCACCAAATATTATCGCCCTGTATTATATTTAAAGAAACTAAATAAAGAAAAATATGCATGAAAGTTTCTCCCATTGTGAAAAAACAGCGGTACCTAGAGCCATCATACTTTGAATAACGTAGTCCTCCAACCGAGCATGGGTAATTGGAAGCCCGAATTTTGAATTTCGATAATGTTTTATTATCTATTTCAAATTTTGTAAAACTTTAACGATTTTTTTTGATTACCAAACTCAGCGATTTCAAAGCGAGCAATAGCAACACAGTACGAAAAAAAACGTTTTGATCTCCAACGCGCGAGACTAATATCGGAAATTCTAAAGATAGGCTGTTTTTAAATATTTTGTGATATAGCAGTTGAACTGAATTTTATGTTGCTTAAGTGCTAACAGCATGATATTTAATAAATAAAGGTAACACACAAAACGTTAAAAAAACGCCCCTCTGAGCGTAATATACAATTGAAAGCTTTCAGATTTCTTCTTTCTTTTGCTTCACTCTGCTGATGCAGAATGCTACCCATATTTTCTGGAACTTATTTTTACTCTGTTCAGTGGTGCGCAGAAAGTCACGAAATTTCCCAGGAATTTAGCCCATTACCTTGCATGATGAACCTGGTCTCACACTCTTAAGAAACTGTTAGCACTTTAATATAGAAAATCACACGTGACTTTAATCTCTTTGCAAAACTTAAAGACCATGGAGAGGAAAGTGTTTTCACACAAGAAAAGAAATTCTTTACGCTGTACAGCTTTCGCAAGATGATGTCATACAAACTGCTTTGCTTACCAGTCTGCTCTTTCCTAATATGTGGTCGATCTCTATGAATACAAGAGGAGATTGCTGGGACATAAACTTATTATGAATAAATAAATATTTTATTATATATAAATATGTTGTCACTGCCTGAGATCAAAATCACATATTTACTTGAACTAAAGAATTATTTCGGAGCAGATTCTATTGTTTAGGTACTTAAATGAAAAGAAGATTTTTTTCGCACTGAGATTAAAATTCATATAGATTAACAGATGAAAC
>KK118339.1:90862-112336 GCA_000611955.2 Stegodyphus mimosarum | reverse complement strand
ATATATATATATATATATATATATATATATATATACAGAGTGACAATTAATGAACTATGTGAAATAAAACATTAATTATTTAAAAACTACTTCGGATTTAGGTTATGACATGTTCGATATGCCTGCCATCTTTGACTATGACGTGGCGCGGACAAAAAGCAAAATTCTGCATGACCCACTGAAGTGTTGGAACATCGATGCTGTCGATGACCTCCTGAATGGCAGTTTTCAGCTCAGCAATGGATTGGGGGTTATTTCTGTGCCATTGTCTTCAATATAGCCCCACAAAAATGAGTCACACGTGTTCAAATCCGGAGAATATGCGGCCAAACGAGTCTCATTCCAGTGGCCTCAGAATGCGATCCCCAAAGTCCTCCTTCAGGACATCAAGCACTCTTTTGGTCCGATGGGGTCGCTCTGTCTTGCATGAAACACATCTTGTCGAAATCAGAGGCACTTTGGATAATGGGGATGGAATCATTTAGTACATTTGTATTGTCAAGGTTTACTATCTGTCCATACATTGAGAATTTTGACATTCCTATGGATGGCCTGCCAGCACGTACGTTATTGATCCCTCGTGTGTTTCGGCTTCAAGTGCCTCATTTATTAAAATCTGGCTATGTGTTTCACTACCGTCTGCAAGTACACTACATAAACTCTAAATTCAAGTATTATTTTTGCTACATTTAATCCTAAATTCAGTCATCGATAGTCAGAGAGACGTTATTCTCATCCACCATTACCAAACTAACTAGATCCTTCCAAAACCATCACGTATCCTTCAATAGTCACCATGCCATCAACGAATATTGCACCGATTAATTTCGTGACTGGACATTGCACACCACACAATCATCTGAGGGTGGAGAGACTTCTCGATTCGAAATGCGGTTTCTCAGTTCCCCTAATTTTGCTTATTGACAAAACCATACAAATGAAAGTGGGCTTCGTCGCAAAGCCAAACCATATTCACATCAAATTCTTGTTCGCCAATTCTCTCGACAATAGTATTGTCGAAACACAGCCGTTGCTCCATAGCCATGGACCTTAATGTCTGATGGGTTTGCATTTTGTGTGGGAAGAGATGCAATTCATCAACAACAATTTATCGTAGGATCTCCCGGTTGATTGGCGCCTGTTTTGCAGCTCACTTGATCGATTTCCTTGGGCTGGTTTTAAACGCAGTGCATGCCTTCTTGATGTTTTCAGGCGTTTTCCCACTCGCTTGTCGACCGACATTGCCAGTATTGTCATCACAACTTGCGAATCAAATTCTTGATTTTTAGCACACTTGAGCCAGTTGTCTTCAGCTTGTACCCGGTTGCAAACTTCCTTTGAACCACAATCGGGTTGTTCTTGCTGGAATAATTGGCCTTCACAAGCGCTAAAAGCTCAGGCACGCTATACTGTGACATTTTCACTTGAAAATGGTCGACAATCACAAGTTGCGTGCGCATGCGCATACTAGTCCTGCAGTCAACCACGAAGTTTGAACCGTTCAGAAGTTATGACGGTTTTATTTCATATAGTTCAATAATTGTCACCTTGTATATTGATATATTTAGTTTTGCCGATTTCAACCAAAAAGGGAGGTACACAACTAAGCAGTCTCATATACAAAATTTCAATGTTCTGAGGCTACTCGCTTTTGAGCTATGTGAGATACATATATAACATATATACGTACGTACAGACGTCAAGAGAAAATCTCCTCTGAATAAATTTTAGATCCATTCTACAATCCGTTCTGAATAAAAAAAAAGAGTTCTTTATTCTGTCCGTAGCTACAGATGTCAAGCAGAAACACCGTTCAATTGAATTCGAGAGTGGTCAAAATGGATATTTTCGTTGAAATATGATACCCGATATTTTTCGCGATTACATTCCTTCCATTACTTCGTACAAGGAAATAAAAATAGTTTCATTTTGTTTTGTAGTTGTTAACATTTCTTGCTTATCGCAACGTTTTGATATGATTTTTATGCTGATAATTTTTACCGAACTTTTTACATCGAGCAATACTTTTTTGGATGAGTAATCGTAGTTTTTTAAGAAGTACTTAATTTTAGCCGATTTCTATACATACCTCATTTACAAATAATTTTAAATACAAATTTTCAAATTTTTTACGGAAATATCGTTTAAAATATTCTTTTTTTTCATTTAATATAAAATATTTTTTTATTACGTTTACTTTCGAATGCAATTTTGATTTCAATTTTTTTTTATTTCTTACCTTGCTTAGCTAGTTTTGTATCTTAGTGAGAATTACTATGCAGATAAATATCCCGTTTATATTAGACGAATTTCAAATTAAATCATGGACTCCAGAACATCAGTTTATACGTTTAAATTTATAAGGTATTTTCTCTCTTCTTTCCGCAGGCTTTCGCGTTGTAACTGGAAGCGCGCTCGAAGCGTATTGGTAAGGTCGGAACTCGAATCTCGGAGAAGGCATAGCGGATTTCTTGAGTTTCGTGACTTCGAAGAATTCTGAAAGACTCTACAAATTTCTTACATCAGCAGTCATCTGGTCTTTGAATTATTAAGTTTAAACACTTACAGACAAATATACAGAGTGTTTATAAAGTTCCGGACCCACTTTGATGTTTAATAACTCATAAAATAATGAAGATATAAACAAACTTACGGCATTTATTGATGGAATAACTTATATATTTTCCTTTTCAGGCTTGAATATCTTTACTTTTGTAAATATCGTCTGCGCGTGTGGTTAATTTCAGATAATTTCATTTTCCAGTTTAAATATCTGTACTTTTCTAAATATCGTCTGCTTATTAATTGCATTTTTCTCTCTTTTGTTTTTGGCAACTATTGCCAAGTAAGGGATTCCCCAAAGGTTAATATGTGGTGTGGACTAATGCACGGTCGAGTCATTGGGCCTTTCTTTTTTACAGAAAAGACGGTCTCATCAGTCGTATACTTAGACATGTTGGAAAACTTCGTATTTTCACAACTAGAAGAGTTTCAGCCACATGTCTTTTTGCAACAAGATGGTGCACCACCTCATTGGGGTACCATCGTTCGTCGTTCTTTGAATGACCATTTTATAGGAAGCTGGATTGGGCGGGGAGGTCTAATTCCTTGGCCACCCAGATCACCTGATATAACGCCGCTGAACTTTTTCCTTTGGGGATTTGTAAAGGACAACGTTTACAGGAGGATAGTGTCGAACACTGATGACCTAAAAGCCAGAATTACAACAGCAATAGCCTCTGTGGATGCCGACATGTTCGCCGGTACCTGGCGTAAAATTGAATATCGACTTGATATTCTCCGTGCGACGAAGGAGGCACACGTGGAAGTTCATGGACAAGGGTCATGAAACCTTTTGAGTCTATCTAACCATTTATGTTACTAATTTTAATCTATCTTTATTATTTTATGAATTATTAAACATCAAAATGGGTCCGGGACTTTATAAACACCCTGTATATTCATTCAACGCCTATAAGGAGCAATTATGTATGGTGGATTCAAGTTCCTATAATTTTAGTTCATAAAATCCACACGGCGTTTTCCCACACGTAAATGTAGCTATGGGATATTTTCAATCAGAAAGCCCTACAGAAGGTATCTCTCTCTTTAGGCAGAGAACCCTTGAGAGTTTCTTTGCTTTCTTCTAATTATCCAATTAATTAGTACTCCAGTAGTTCAAAATCATGAATCCCTATCTTAGTTATTTTTCATATTATTATTGCCTCTAGTTATTTTCGTATTATTTTCCCAGTTCCAGAATTTTACTTACTTGTTAATCTTAGCTCTAAAAATTTAACTACAAGTGTCAAATTTAAATAAATTTAAACAAGTTTAAATAAAAAAATTTAATCACATTTTTATCTAAGTTACATAATGATTTCTGAGTTAAATTCATTCATTATGAATGAAAACATTTTTCAAGTAAAAAAGTGTGTCTTTTGTACTCCTTCCTTTTAAATCACACTCCGCTAGAAAATAAAAACTGAAATAAGGCGTAGCTTAATAGCATTTTCTCCTTCCATTTTGCTTGGTGCTATAAAATGTACATATTTTAGCATTTCAATGATTTTATGAACTTTATCTGCCACTTACAATTCACAGAAGGAAAATTATACTTGCATTGGTAGAATGGAAAGTAATTGCATATTTAAAATCGACATGCAAAGAGAAGCTATAATGCCCACTTTTATGAAGCTGGAGAAAACGAGTTCCGAAGAAAAGCGATCTCGTAGATATTTGCATTTTAAATCAGGTGTTAAAAAATAAATAGCGCAGAACAATCAAGTGTTGATTTCTGTGATTCTTATATTCTGCTATGTTAAATTCTTATTATAGTCTAATAGTGAGCAATTTTCGAGGAAATTCCTTAAATTATTTATCGATACACAAAAGAAACAGCACGAATTGTTTCATTAAAATGGAAAGGAGCTGAGGTGTGAAGTTCTAGCAAATCGCATATAATCATGGTATGGTAAACTGCGTATTAAAAAACAGCAGTATCTTATACATCGCAGTTTAAAATGTCCTTGAATGAAAAACGGTTCCATAGAACATTTGTATTCCTTTTTATTCTATTTTCCATTGAATAATTTTATTATAATTCTAAGGTTACTTCAAGAACTTGTATCTATAGATATTTTCCTAGCATTTAAAATGAAAAAGAATAATTACATTTTTGTAGTATAAGAATGGAATTTTAGGATTACAAACAGAAATTAAAACTTAATGATTTATCAAGGTTTAAAAAAGCCATACTTGCAATATTTGGTGATTCTGTAAGCAGCTAAACTTTCAACGCAAACAACTTAACTTTACAACTTATTGAGAAGGAAAAATAAATCCATATGAAGAAAATGTTTCATTTGGTCATTTCGTAATACCGGAGCAAAGATATAAAGATTTCAGAAATGGCGGTATTACTGAATTTAATTATGAACGAATTGTAAAAGAATGTTAACATCTGGAGATTCGAAATTTGTTACTTCTACAGCATATTCCATTAATGTATGAAATTTTACACATTTTAACTAACGTTCTTCCTATAGATTCCAATTTCTCAAGCAGAACGAAGCCTCAGATTCTGCAATTGTATAAATCTGTATATTATCTGTAAAATGCTGGTCTATTGTGGTACTATTATGATGCACAAACCATCTAATTTAGTTGACAAATAATGCAGTTTTGGAGAATGTCAGTCTACCGCAATCTAGTGTGGTATTCAGTGCACTTTGAAGGATATGTTCTCTCTTAGTGTTATTTTATAACCAATTTCCATCAAATCACTTTATCGCATTATCATTTCTATTGCGTAGCATGAAATTCTCCCAAAAACGCTCTATTTCTAAGGCTTAAAATAACAAATAAAATGACTGGAAGGCAAGCGGGAACTAAGTCAATTTGTATAAATTGCAAGTGCATTGTTTCAAATTTCAGAATTCAGGCTGCAAACAGCTGATGAGATCAAGTCACTGATATCTGCGATTTCGATAATTTTCTTAATGTTGTTGTAAGGTATTTTTTATTTTTATCTAACCAGTTTTATTTTGTCATTCTTTACTGACGTTCTCCGTTTCAGTTTTCCTGCCGGAATACTAATTTTTAGTCGGCGCTTATTCAAATAATGTAGAAAGAGATAGTATTTAAATGAAGGTTTTAGATTGTTTAATCAAAGGATGTTCCGCCTGCAGAAGGTCAGCTTTACTTTCGTTAGTTGCAGTTCTTTGATAGCAGTCTGTCTTCGGGGTTCCATTATTCTTGCCAATAGTGCTTGTCTCGCCAGTTTGAGCCAACTTGCATGTTAATCAGTTCTGCGTAGCCTTTAGATAACTTACCACTTAAATTAGTTTAAATTTATTTATTTAAATTTCTATCACTTAGATTTATTCCATAAATGCTGGCTGGTTTTGTAAGCGCAAGAAGTGCCTTGTATTAAATTATTTTGAGTTCTGACTAAGTCCCCCCCCTTTTAAGCTGTGTTTCATCTTAGACATACCATAAGTCGCGTATTGCCTATTCCTATAATAATGCATGTCGGAGCTAGTAGAGGATACCTGACGCCACACCGACCTACTATTCGCCATCCTAACATATCCCACGCATGCTGTATGGAATTCAAGACCGGTGATCTAGCAGGTCATGGCAGATGTGGAACGGTTTCACTCTCCAGATAACTCCGCACCACTCCAGTTCTATGTTCTATGCGGGCGGGCGTTATCCCAGAAATATCGCGTTAGTACACATTGCAGTGCAGCGATAAAAGGACGCGCAAGAGGGTATCGGATGGCTGTGATGGAACCACTGGGAATTCCGTAGAGTCGGCCGTTCATTGTTATCCCAGCCCATACAAGTAAGCTTCCTCCACTGTAACGGTCTCTTTCGACAATATTTGGTGCCGGATAACGTGTCCCTGGCTCCCGCTATATCATTGCCCTTTGGGAATCATGCTGGAAGTTAAATCAAGACTTATCCCTAACGAATACGTGGCCCCATTGCTCCAGTGGCCAACAAAAATGTTCACGGGCCCAATTCAACAGCACTCTGGCATGCGATGGTGACAGTGGAACATAAACCACAGGTAGTCGGGCGTACTGTCCACCTTCAAGTAGGCGATGCGACACAGTTTGGCGGGATATGAGCCGTATTTTAGTAGCAGAGAGATACGACGCCAACTGTCGTGCTGTTAGTGATCTACAGTGTCTTGCATATAACAAAAGGAAGAGATCATCTGCCGTTGTGGTAATCTCGCGGCGTCCAGGTCCACGTCTTTTACAGGGGTTTGATCTTTTTGGTAACGATTCCTCGGCCTACTGATGACACTATGATGCACATTCAACTTTCTCGCAGCAGCAGATTATTTTGCCCTAACTTGAAACATCCCGAGAGCCTTCCAACGCGTTTCATCCTGCAAATGGTGTCTTCGGCTCTTGCTTTCCCCCACTATTCCCTTGTCTTCGGCTCATACTTTCCCCTTTGACTATTTTGGATTACAACGGAACCATCGCTATTTGTGAATTGACGCATGGGACCGGTATGCTCCTTTTTAAGATATTGGAGTGTGAATGCGGAGTTGCGTTTTATGCTAATTTTGGTTGACTATTTGCGTTGCGATGCACCTTATATATAAATTGTGCGGTTTTAATTCAGCTTTTTATATTCGTACCTGTTCTTTTAGCGCATATTGCTTACTTTTTTAGGAAGAGTGTATTATATAATCGAGAACTTTTAGAAATATCAGCGTAAAATGAATTCTTAGAGAAATTATCAGGCCATTCTTCACAAACGAAATATTTTTCAACGAGGTTATACACAGTCCAGTCACATTAATGTGACCATCTGTCAAAAGCCAGAATAACCACCTTTCGCAGAGCGGACTGCTGCGAGATGTGCAGGAAGAGAGTCACATAGGTCCCTGAAGGTGTTCTCTGGGATGTTGAGCCATGCCGACTCTAATGCCGTGGCCAGCTGCGCTAGATTACGCGGTTGAGGATCCATGGCGCGAACAACTCGATCGAGATGGTCCCACAGATGCTCGATTGGGTTTAAGTCAGGTGAGTTTGCTGGCCAGGGGAGGACGGTAAACTCATCCTGGTGCTCTTCGAACCACGCACGTACACTGGCAGCTGTATGGCACCTCGCATTGTCCTGCTGGAAGATGCCATCATCCTGAGGAAAAACAATGCGCATGTAGGGGTGAACATGGTCCGCAAGGACAGATGCGTACTTGTATTGATCCATTGTGCCTTCCACAATGATCAGTGAACCTAGAGAATGCCAGGAAAACATTCCCCAGACCATAATGCTCCCGCCTCCAGCTTGGACCGTTCCGGCAATGGTTGCAGGGTGGTTCCTTTCAGAGGTTTCACGCCTTATACGCCAACGTCCATCTGTCCGATGGAGCATAAAACGCGATTCATCCGAAAACGCAACCTGTCGCCACTCAGTGGACGTCCAGCTGCTGTACTGGCGTGCAAATTCTAGCCTTCGCCGTCGATGAACAGCAGTCAGCATAGGTGCACGAACCAGGCGTCTGCTTCGGAGGCCCAGACGCAGCAATGTTCGCTGAATAGTACTTTGGGAGACACTTTTGGTAGCCCCTTGGTTCATTTTGGTGGTCAGTTGCTCAACGGTAGCCCGTCTATCTGCCCGAACGCATCTCCGCAACCGTCGTTCGCCTCTGTCATCTATGGCCCGTGGTGCACCACATTTGCCACGTCGCTGATTTTGGACAGTCCCATTTTGCCATGCACGGTACACTTTTACCACGGCGGCACGCGAACAGTTCACAAACTCAGCCGTTTCGGAAATGCTTCCCCCCTTGGCCCGAAAGCCAATGATCATGCCCTTTTGGAAGTCGGATAAATCGCTTCGTTTCTGCATTACGCCAACGATTGAAATGTTTTCCGAAGCCCTCACACACCCTTTATATACGCTCAACTGCACTGTGCTGCCACCTGCCTTCTGTGATTGGTTATTTAACTCTGACATGGAAAGTACGTGGTGGTCACATTAATGTGACTGGACTGTGTACATTCGTAATGTTGCACTTTCTTTCACGGACTCCTGCCTGCAGATTTTAATGATAATGCCCGGTCTCATACGGCACGCTTCCTATGCTTACTTGTCATCGTGCTTCAGTATTTCCCTTGCAGGCGCGATCGCCAGATCTCTCCCAGAAAAGTCAGTTTGAGCTCTGATGAGCAGACGTCTCCGCCCGTTTCTGGATCGTGCCGATCTAGTTTGCAATTTGGAATGTGTATGGCAAGAAGTTTCGCAGCAGAACATTATCCAAATATACAATTCAATGCCAGCTTGCATCAGAATCAAAGATGAGCCAACTCACTAGTGATTTTTATCACGTCTACAAATTTTCGTCCTCTCAACTTTCTTCCCCTTCTTGGTCCTTTGCTTTTTATACCGTAGAGTATACAATACCGTTTAGTTTTTATTCCGTTTAGTTTTACAAAAGTTAGTTAGTACAAAAGTTTAGAAAACTTCAAAATTAAGATTATTAATAATTATAATTAATAAATTAATCCTATTTTCTTCAATCAATTATTTAATTAATCCTTTTTCCTACTTTTGGAATTATTGCCTTTTGAATTATTTCCCAATTTAGGCTTGTACTTTCATTTCGTTTACATTGCTCCGCCGTTTTCTCCTAAATTTGGAAACTTCTTATTTGTCCAAAAAAATTGTCTTAAAAGATTCTTCTTCACTTAACTTTTAAAGAAATTACTTTCTTCAGTATCTTGGTTTGGTTTCCTTAAATTTGGACTCTAAAGTTTAATTACTTTTGATTTGCAAAAGTTATTTAACACTTTTGTCGTTTCTTAGGTTCAACATGTATTTGAAAAATATTAATTATCTAATTATTTTCAATTTGTCTATTTATTTTTCTGGTTTCTAATATCGACGCAGCAGATTATGTCTTGATGATTAAATTAAAAAATTAAAAAAGAGTTTTAAACCTTATTATTAAAAGCATTCTTTGTTAATAATGAGTGCAAAAAAATTTGTAATGGCCTTGCAATTTGTTTTAAATTGCTTTATTTATTTATTTATTTATTTGCAGTTATTTTTCAGTTATGTACAAATTTGTGTTTATAATCGTCCAGATATAATTCAGAAACGTGTCTCTGTTGAAAAATTTTCGTCTGCTCCTTGCAATAGCCCAAAAAACATATAAGGTCTTTTCTCCCTCTCCTTTCAGCGTGCCTTCGTGGTGTAGCGGTAGCACACTCGGCACGTATTCGAGAGGTCCAAGTTCGAGTCCCGGCGAGGGCATTGCTCATTTGTCACATCTGCAGCATCAAAAAACTCTAATATCTCCACAAATTTTCAGTTTTTTTTTACTTTTATATTTTGATGTTATTTGACTTCTTGTGTTTTTGTCTCAGTTTTGATTTGTGTTCTTCCTGTTAGCTAGTTAAATGCTATTTTTGATTTAATTTTTATCTCTTGATCATATATATTCATATGTGTGTGTGTGTATGATACAGTTGTGTGTGTGTATTAAATTAATGTTAAAAGAAAATTTGAATATCATATTCAGATATAACAAAGTATTATACTGAGATACAGCAAATTAAAACGAAATTATTGCAAAATGATGTGAACAATCATTGCATAAAATTGATGCAAGTCAAAAAGTGAAACATTTTTTTAAATTAACTAATTTTTTTAAGTTTAAAAAAATTTAAACCGAGAACAATTTCAAAAGACATACTTATATATATATATATATATATACCAAAGCAGGACAAAAATGAAACTCAATCAAAAACGGCAAAGAACCACTCCAAAAATTCTAGATCTATGAAAAATAAAAGATAAATAAATAAAAATAAAAAAAAAAAAACTGAAAGGTTTCAGATTTTAATTACGTCCAAAGGGGCGTTTATTTAACATTTTGTGTGTTACCTTTATTTATTAAATACCATGTTCTTCGCACTTAAACCATAAAATTGATTTCAAGAGCAATATCGCAAACTAATTTTAAATTGAGCATATCTTTAG
This sequence comes from Stegodyphus mimosarum, assembly GCA_000611955.2. Lineage (NCBI taxonomy): Eukaryota > Metazoa > Arthropoda > Arachnida > Araneae > Eresidae > Stegodyphus > Stegodyphus mimosarum. The sequence continues at coordinate 101,818 of KK118339.1, read as the reverse complement.
AAATTTCGGTACACACTCTCACGCGCTGGAGATAAAAATGTTTTTCTGTACAACGTTGGTATTGCTGGCTTTGAAATCTTTAAGTTTGTTCATGAAAAATTCGTTAAAGTTTTAGAGAATATTGTTACGAATTTCACATTTATTTGGCTATTTATTTAGAACTGTAATTAAAATTCCTTTTTATTTTTCCGTGCAACGCAGATGATTTTTGAAGAGAAAGCTACGTCAAAAAAAAAATAAAAATAAAAATAAAAAAATAACCAACAAATTAACAAAAGGACTAAATTGAAAAGTGATACGCCGTTTTTTGTGAAACAACGCAAAACGCCCGAACGAAAGTAATAGTCCTTCGGAACTAAATCCCTTTGGACTAATAATGTTCTTTTAAACATTAAAAAAAAAGATTTCGCATTTCTAGACAAATTCTTCATCAAGGGGTTGGTATTTCAAATATAAATGAAAATAAACCTGTTACAGAACAAACCAGTGCACAATTGAGAAAATTCGTTAACATTTAGAAGAAATTAAATTAAATTGTACATTAGTATCCCATCCCGGACAGACAGGAACGAAAAGAGCACTTGGCCTTTTTTTTAATTAAAATAAAATACTGAATAAAAACAGGGGGGAGAAAGACAAATATAGTCTGAAGAAAAAAATTTATTTTATCGCTCTGTCTGTATATATATATATATATGCATTTACACGTTTCTATGACTTTGCATTAAAGCATTCAATATTCTACCACAAGCAATATATTTTAAGAAAGAAAAAAACATATTCTTATGACGAGCTATCCTTAGCTATCTTTTCCTACAGTTCTTTATTTAAACACGCAATCAGTTATTTATAATTACAAAGAAGGCAGAACGTCAAATATCAAGGGAGTGGTAGAAATAATTAAAATGTGAATGATTGTTTATCGCCTCACAGTGGTAACTGACATTGAATTTTCTTTAAAAGGCTTCTACTGTCTTCTATCATCATAATCAATGCTTGCCAGAATAGATTCCAGCATTCCTTTGCATTGTTTTAGTCGCTCACAAGGGAACAACCTGGAAACGAAGGTGGTTTTTCATTACAAAAACAGAACTTCCATTATTTAAAGCATCAACCCTATGACAGACAAGCGATTAGGTGACCGAATTCTGGTCACGAGCATTCGCGTATGCACACGTTGTTTCGAATGGAAGCACACACCCTTCGGTTTTGGATGGGCGGGAGAACTATTTAATTACGCAACGGAATCCAACAGTAGCTCGCGTTCCAACAGTTGCCGATTGTTCCTAAAAGCTTTGTTCTCTTGAAGAGAGCCATTTTATTTTACACGGTAGCAATATGTAACTCATAAGTTGGTGCCAAATTCAGGCCAAGGTCGGCAAATGGGTGGAATTTTTTTGTCTTTTCATTTCGGCTGTTGTTCTAATGGGAAACATCCCGCTGGGCTTTAAACTCTTTATTTTTAATCTATAACGGGTCGGTTTTTTTTTTCAGGGTTTCTGGCTCACAACTGTGTGGATGCGATGGAATTTTGATAATTTTTATTTTATCCTAGAAAGAAGTGCTAGTAATAACTTTGAGTGAAAACGTTTTTGGGGTCAGTTTGTTTAGTAGGGTGTGTGTATGTGTTGAGCTTAATTCGCGAAAGCAGCCATCGATTAAAAAAAAGTGTGAATGGAATATTTAATCTAACATAACAAAATGTGTCTTCAATTATTACAAATATAACTGAATTCTTTTTATTACAGTATTAACAATTAACAGTATACTAAAAATTTTCCTAATATACATATTAATATTTATAACCAAAGTGAAATTGCCAGCAGATGCATAGGAATTTTTTTTTTAATTTTTAAATGCCATATAACTAAAAATCAGAATGAGACTTGACAACAACATTTTACTCATATCGAACTGTTTTCAAATGATTTTAAAGATTTAATCGATTTAAAAAGTAGCAAAACTGTTCTTAAGAATTTAAAAAAAATAATTAAAATTAATTAATTCTAACTATTCCTCCTCTCGTCTTCAATCAATTAAATATCTGATTATAAAAATAGCGATTTAGAACAAGTTTTTACATTACTTAAAAGTCAAATTAGTTGATTTGTGAGCCTGTTATGTTGTTGACTTACCTCACTTGTATGACAGTAAATATCAGAACAAGCCCACGAAATTCATTGTGGCAAGGAGTGCAAGATTGCGTCTGCCGTTGACAAGAGCCTTGAACACCATACAGGTCATAGTAAGACTCCGCTCATTTCTGCCCCCTATTTTGGTGGAAACCACCCTGGGGGGAGAGATCCGAGGGTCTCCAACCCTTCTTCACTACCACTAACCTTTGGAGAGGACTTTCGGCTAGTCGCATATTTAGAATGCCCCATGCCGCTTGGATGCTACACATTTACAAATATCCATGCCTTCTCCGTTTATTACACGTCTATAAATTAAATATTCTTTTTGGCATAACAGTTAAAATTGAAAACTTCTGAAACTATTTTAATCTCAAATATATTAGCCAAAAGACAAGCGAGTAAAAATACTTTTCAACCAGTTACTTTTTTAGCTAACCTGTAAACCTAAATAAAGTTCATGGCAAAGTTTTAACGTAAAAGTTTGCTTGTGCTTCTTTTCTTATCTGAAGAAACAGTTCAAGCCATTTAGAAAATAAACACCAGTATCCTCGATTGATGCATTTGGTTGTTTAACTAAAAACTAGTCTATGGAAGTGTTTTACAACAGTTATAGTATAAAACCTCTCAATGCGACCACTTCCTTAAAACAACCACCTATAAAATGACCAGTATCCCTTATAAATTAATTAAACTAGGAATTGATCAAATTTCTTTAAGACAATAACTTCCACGAACTGTTTGAAACCGCTGGTAATTGGGCCAACAAGGCGGATGTGATTACTGAAAACTGGCAGTTGGACCCAGGTTCAAATCCCGAAGAAGGGTATGCGTGAGAGTTTTCGTGGTATATTCAGTGTGCAAAGTGAATACTACCCAGTTTCTCTTAGAAAATCCTTCACGAAAGCATCCTTCTTCTGAGGCCAAATTTCCTTAATATGCTTTGCTATAATATAATAAATTCAATCTAATCCGTAGGGATTCATCTAAGGCATGTTTCGCTGCACATGCGTGTTAAAATGTTACATAAACCAAAGGATTAATTCGATAATTTAGAAGTTTAACTGAGCAACTGTATAGTGACGAATTGAGCAACTGTGCATTGACTGAACAAGATTAATTAAATTAATGAATATTGATATAAGACAGAAGCAGTCCATATAAACACCCCCGTGGATGATCACCTATAATTCCAAACAATTCTTATCTTTTCTGAATGTATCTCTGAAAATCCGAATTATAAGGTGAAGTACCAGTGCTTACTTATGTTCTCGAAAATTCTAGTCACTTACAGAGGTAGTTAGTTGTCAACAGGCATGATCACCGTGAAAGATTCCACTGCATGTTGCATCAATATTCCTATACATATTAGATGAAGACTGATGCAAAAATGACAACTGACTTAATGGTTAAAACATCATTTTTACTTTGCACAGGAACAATTATTCAGAAATACATTTTTGCTTAAATTGGTATACCACCAGAACTGCTAAACGCGCCCCACAATTTCCATATATACAGTTTACATTTCAGCTGATAAAGAAAGAAGGAGAAGCGAAAGACGTGGTTTATTTAAAAGCAGCAGGAAAAAAAGGCGTATTCACTGAGGTCGTATTTGTAGCCGAAAAGATCTTTGTGTTAATCATGGGCAGTGAAGGGCAAAAGTTTACAACAGGGAAAGTGTGACGTAACATGCTAGAGCAAAGAAAAATGGTGCAAAGTGTATATATGTTACGGTGAAACACCGAAATCTGGAGAATGTCGACTTTCACCGGTGAATGTCAACATTCACATAGTCGCTTGGTGTATGTCCGAAATATTTTCCAAATACTCTTATTTCTGACTTACACCGGTAAATATCGACATTCATCATGTACTAATGGTGAATGTTCAACATATAATAATATTATATTTTCTTCTCCGTAATTCATTCGCGAAAAAAACGCACTTGAGATTTAAATAAGAACTTAAGAACATAAGAACCTAAAACACACAGTACATTCAAAATGAGAAAGGAAAATAATAGAAGTTAAAAACTTACTTAATTATACAGTATGTTCTAAATGAGAAAATAAAATGATAGTAATAAAAATCTTACTAAATTATGTGATCCAAATGTTATTTATTAAAACAACTTAAACTATTAAGACACTTTGAATTGCACAGGAGAACCTTGCTTTTTACAACTGCATTTATGGGAAACAGCCAGTCGCCTCTTTGTCTACTCTTCTCTTTTCGACCTACACCAGAGCATATCTGTGATTGTCGAAATACACCGGTGAGGGTCCGAATGTACAAGAATGCAATGTTATACACTGACTACCAATAAGTATTTGGACACCTGTGCAAATGACGATATCTGCGGTCCTAAGGTACGTCACGGACTCCGCCGGTATATATCGTGCAGGAAAAAGCATCGGCTTTAGTCGCATGCAAGATGCCTCGCAGTTCGGAGCTCTCTGATTTCGAGAAAGGTATAATTATCGGGTATCACAAATGCGGCCGATCCTTAAGGGACATATCTAGCGATCTGAAGTACCCAAAATCGACAGTGGCCTATGTGATTAAAGAAGTGGAAGGTGAGCGGTGATTGTTGGAATGTGCTCCGAGTCGGCAGACCAACGAAACTGGGAGATAGAGACCGACGAGTGCTGTCCAGAGAAATTCGGAAGAACCGCACCCAACCGATGGCCCTCATCCGCGAGGAGTTTCAACAGGCATCCGGTAGTATTGTTTCAATGAATACCATGCGTAAGGAAGCACATCTGCTTGGTTTTCATGGTCGTGCTGCTGCCCATAAGCCTTTGATCACAAAGTCCAACCGCGCTGCTCGGTTAATGTGGTGAAAAGCACATCGAAATTGAACCGTAGATCAGTGGAAACGGGTTCTTTGGAGTGACGAATCGAGGTTCACCCTTTACTGTTTGGATGGCAGGGTCTGGGTCTGGCGTCTACCTGGAGAACATCTCCTGCCAGAATCATTGTGCCAACAGTCAAGTTCGGCGGAGGTGGAATTATGGTCTGGGGGTATTTCTCCTAGTATGGGCTGGGACCCTTGGTCCCCATTCATGGTAAGCTCAACTCCGATGCCTACTGCACTATTTTGGATGACAATTTGCTTCCTACGTTGGGGCAGTTTTACGTGTTGGATCCCTGTTACTTTCAGGACGACAATGCCAGTTGTCATGTTTCGACGTTAACCAAGGCTTGGTATAGTGCCAATGGAGTTCATCGAATGGACTGGCCTGCCCAGAGTTCAGACCTGAACCCTATCGAGAACCTCTGGGACGAGTTGCATCGACGAATTCAGAGGTGCACTACCCGTGCAAAATCGGTGAAGGAACTTCTATGTCTTCTCCAAGCCGAATGGAAGAAAATACTACTAGCTGTCATACAAAGACTTGTGGAAAGCATACCCCGGAGGGTCCACGCTGTAATTACCTCTCGTGGAGGCTCTACCAACTATTGATTTTGCATAAAGTTAGTTTTTCTTTTCTATCACAGGTGTCCAAATACTTATTGGTAGTCAATGTATTCGATCTTTCACCGACGTATTTGGTGAATGTTAACATTCTCCGGTGAAAGTCGACATTCTCCAATTTCGGTCTTTCACAATAACATATATATCAATTAATCTTTACCATTTAATTTTAAATAGTAAATGTTGTCATTGGGCTAGTTAATTAGTTTTAATGTTGCTTTCAAGCATTAATTGTTTCCATTTAATTTACAATATCATTCATTGCTGTTAAAATATGATTTGCTAAGAATTTTCGCATTTACATATGAACTGCTGTTAAGAGAGTTATACTGCTTTAAAGTAATAATTGTTATACTATTCATTAAAATATTAGTCACTGCAGTTCGAATATAAATCTGTGAAACAAACATTACATATTATTACTGTCATTAGAGACTTTTATCAAGGAAGATGTTGGTAAACACTATTCATAAAGAAGTTTCCACTAATAAAGCCTATTTTTTGTTCTCCTTTTTTGGTGTTCTATAAAGTGTTAGATTAGACTGAAACAAATTTGAGTTCAGTTTTGCTTGCTACTCTCCATGTTGTATTCAAGTGAGGCATTGAAAAGCTCTCCATTTCGATTAGTTGCTAATCCACAAACTTGGAAACGTACGAAGCAAATTCTTTACAGACACGTTCTTATCTGAAGAAATAGTTCAACCCATTTAGAAAATAAACACCAGGGTGTTTACTTTTCAGAAAACTGGTGTTTCTAGAATATGGAGGTATAACGATTTTCATATGAGTAAAAATCCTTATTACAACAATCTGACTAACAATCTTAAGCAAATAAAATAAGATTAATGAGCAGGTCAGATAGACCTCTGGGCAACCATCTGGCAATCACTGCTATAGAGGTATTACGCATAAAGATACCAAACTTTTAATACATCGAAATCCACTTTACTTACCTGCTTCCTCAGGAATGGATATTGTCTTCGCCTATGAAGCCTCCTGTTCAGCTGTCTGCAACATGCATGGCTTAAAACAAGACTTATCACTGCAGACTGAATATGTTGCTGTGATAAGTCTGATGAAATTTAATTTAAATTTGAAATAACAATACGAGACCAAAATTAAAATTCTGAAAATTCTTCAAAATGCTCAAGAAAATACCGAGGAAATAACTGAATAGATTCTTGATTCCTGGTCAAGGCATTTATCTAAAGATGCTGTTTGTGGTCATACTGAATATTATGTAAAAAAGATACTTATTTATTGGAAATAAAATTTCATTAGTTATATTGAAGCAGGAACCTCACGAAATCCTCAGTACCCTCGCCAGGATTCGAACTTCGGACCTCCCGAATATGCATGGAGCTTACTTCTAGTCATACCACGAAGGAATGAGGGAGAAAATATCTTATATACTTCCCCTATTAAAAGGAGAATGGGGTTTAGAGGAGCCAATCGTCAAATCCTGGTGATGACGATTTATCGTGCAACGCAAAGTTCGGGCGCCACTTGTAGAGTCATTAAGAATTTTTCCATGTCTGGAAACTGAACAAATTCGTAGTATCCTTTGCCGAATTGAACTCACACGTTGAACATGTTTTCAGTTACACCACAAAGGCATGCCTCTTCCAGCATGTCTTTTGGGTGTAATGATAGTGCACTCGGCAGGTATGCGAGAGGGCCATGGTCGAGTCCCGATGAGAATATTGCTCATGTTTTCTCGTCTCCAGCACCTAAAAAGCAAATGACTTTAGAAGTGGCTCTGAAAGGTAATGGACGATAATCGTCACCACCAGATTTGGCTATTGGATTCTCTCGTCACCAGTCACCCTTTAAGAGGAGGAGTATATAAGGTATTTTCTCTCTGCTTTCCGCATGCCTTCGTGGCGTAATTGGAGGCATACTCCAAGCGTATTCGAGAAGTCCAGGGTTCGAGTCTCGGTGACAGGATTTCTCATTTTTCATGCGCTCCTTCTTCAAAATAACCTAATGATTCTACAAACCAATAAAAATAAACGTCATGTTAAACTGCTCGGTCGTATTATGAATCAGCTCATGACCAGTCAATCTGTACTTGCAGAATTTACAGTTTATGAATCAACTTGTACGTAATTACTGATATTGTTTTTCATGGCTAAATTTCATTGCTAAGAAAAACTCAGATTTATTTGTTGGTTAAATTTAGGCTACAAAGGTAATGGATGGACTTTAATTGACCTTTGAATTTGCGGTTGAGACTTTTCTTAAAAAAGGGGGGGAAGGGAAATCATTTCCGTTAAAAACTGTTCTTTAATGTGTTTACTGGAATTTCGTTCCTCATTTATCAGTGTCTGTAACAGTTTCAAGCAACCGTATAAGATAGATCGTAAAAACTCCGTCAGATAAAACGCAAAATAAAATACTAATTATAGTGATAAAAGCAAAACTAGGGACCTTGCTTTTGTTACTATAATTACCAAGAACTGAAAACGAGAGCGTGAGAATTTCTCACGAAGGCAGCTAATTTCTCTTTTTCTTTTTCTTTTTTTTTTTTTTTAAATTTTACACTACGTTTCTCCGATGTAAAAATAAAAATGTGTGCTGTTTACGTTTTTGTTATATTTTTCACAGGAAAATGAAGAGCTTCTTTGTGATTTATATATTTTCGTACTGGAATAAGCGTTAATAGTAAAAAAATTACTAATATGGAAATTTCATGCTTGTGTTGAGAGTGGTCAGAAAGAATCGAACATAATGTGGTCTCGGCCAGATAGGTCTTAACATATGTTACTCTGTTAACATAATTACAAGCAAGCTGTAAATGCTAAAATATAAAATATACTTAACATTTTTAATTTATTCCATATGAATTCGTTAAAAGAATTTATAAAATTTGCTTATTTCATATTTCTGGTAATCTGGAACAAATGTAAACAGGAGAAGAAAGGTGAAAAAATACTAAGAAAGAAGTTGACAGAAAATCAAATAGCAGCTTGCCTTTATTAGCGGACTAATTTCAAACTCAGAACTCTGTTCAACCCCCTTATCATTTTTGATTTTGTAACTGAAAGGTCAAATTTAAAGTGAATATAGAAATCTTAATTATTGGATACCATATGATAATTTACCATATTTAAATGTTTGCATAAATCAAGGAACGGTGAATATTTTATTACGGTTCTTAATATCAGAGTCCTTCCTGGGCTGCCTCTTTCTTCATTTCAACGATATTTGGAACTCCACCATGGTCTCTCGAATAAACATCTGTATGACGAGAAGCGTATAACTTTTATTAAAGCTCTAAGGCGATTACACTTAATACATTCGAGAAAAATCTCAGCTGTAACTCCATCATCATTGAAGATACCATCAGAAACCATCAATAAACAAGAAAAGAATTGTTTTAATCCAGTTCTAAAATAACATATTTCCAAAATGCCACATAAAGTTATATAACATAAACAGAGAACAAACGCTAAAATTCTCATCGTAAATCGTTATGTGATTAAAAGTATCCAAACATTTGTAGAATAGAGTTATGACACGTTTGCATAACTTTACGGGAAAAAAATTATGCAATGGAACGTTGTTTGGCTGCGATGACAGTAGCTATACTATCGGGAAGATTATCCACGCGTTTTTTCATGATTCTCTAAAATATCGGTTTATTCTTACATGAGAGCAGTAGTCGATTCTGTCAGCAGTTTTAGGCAACTGGGCCTAGCTTGTATATAATGTCCCAATTCGGATCGAGCTATAGATCGAGATTCTGAACCGAAACGTTAATCTCTATCATATCCATAACGGAAATTTGCGTGTTAGCAGCATATGCTGCATGCGTCTCAGCTCGATCTTACCGAAAAGTCCTGCACCAACCTATTGCTACCGTATGGACAGTGGCCAAATTTGAGTTAACGATTAACACATTCTTGAATATTGCTCGTATAGCGTTCTCCACAGGAGTGCTCCACAGGCGTACTCCACACTCCCATACAGGATACTTGGATTCGTGCCCGTTATTTTAGACTCGCTTATGTGTTGCTTGCCACTGTGCTGTTACTATGCTAAGCTACTCTTGGCATTAGCAGCGCTGACGTATAGTTTATGTATAGCTCCTGTCTTGTTAATATACCGCCCCGACGGGAAAGTGGTTAGTGACTCTGACTGCGGTACCGAAGAGCCGGGGCTCGAACCATAGGAAAGGCAAAGGTAAATTGTCTGTATCTTCATAGGCAGTGCTGGCTCGCCTAAGAGACATTTCCATGATAAGGAAGCTCCTGCTTCACAGTTTCCTGTCTGGGTAGTGGCCAACGTCTAAAATGGTTAGTACTCGCCACTGGAAAAAAAAATCCCTTGATGAAACCCAAATTTTGCAGGTCACAATGATCTATCGTTGTGCTGATGTTATATTCAAAAGCAATGCAGAATGTTTCATTAATGTTTTCGGCTGATACCATACTTTTGTTTCGCTTCGACTGATTTCATATTTTTTCCCAGTCTGCAAAGCGTTATTCGGCTAATGTCCGTGGCCAGTCTGAACTTAAATAAATATAAATGAGGCTTTCCACTACTCAATAATTTTTTTCACAGCTGAATGTGCCATTTTTAACAATACTGAAATTGCAAGAGCAATTGTTTCTCAATGGAAGTAATTAATCAGTTCTCTTCTTTAAAACTGAGCTCACATATCCCATGCACTTCGCGTTCCAAGATTTTCTATGATGTCCCTTAGCGTGAATACTATCTTTTGTATCCACTTCAATGCGCACTATCGTCTTAGTGAGAGATTCGCATACATTTTGATAGTGTCACGATATTTTGATTACGTAGTATATACGACGATGAACTTAAAAACTGCATTAAAATCACAAGCTTTTTGGTGATCCAGGTATTATTCAAGTACCTTTTCAGAGAGACTACTGCGAACATATACTTTTAGCATTCAATAAAAAAAAAAAACCGTACACTTCCTGAACAGAAACTAAGCAGGTCAAAAATGAAAAATACGAGATATTACATCTTTAATGATTTCTTATTCTCATGGGTGTAATATAAAATCTGAAAGTTTTCAGATTTTTTAAAAAAAATTTTATTTATTTTTATTTTTATTTTTAAAAAAGTCCAGAGAAAGAAAGCAATAGCAAAAATTTAACTTTTATGGACAGACCAGGACAATATGGACTACCTTCTGAAAGAAATGTATTCAAATTTCTTTCACGAAGTGTTTTGAAAGTCAATAAATTCATTCTCTTACATCTTCGCGAATTTGGAGCAAAAAGGGAAGGAATGATTTGCACTGATATTAAAAAAACATAAAAATATAAAATAAATAGAAAAAAAATCTGAAAGCTTTCGGATTTTAAATTA
>KK118339.1:80453-90719 GCA_000611955.2 Stegodyphus mimosarum | reverse complement strand
TTTTTTTTTTTTTTTGTACAAAGGTTTTGTATTTATATGTTGTTTGTATTTTTTTTTGTATTTTTTTTTGTTGCCATTGCTCGCTTTGAAATCATTGAGTTTGTTAATCAAAAATTCGTTACAATTTTACAAAATATGAAATAGATAATAAAAAAATTCCATATTCCAAATTTGGGCTTCCGGATGCCCATACTCGAGTGGAAACGTACGTTATTCAAAATTTGATGCCTCTAGGTACAGTTGTTTTATTACAATAGAAGAAACATGCATACATTTATACAGATTCCCCATTATTTAATTACTTTAAAAACAAAACAGGGTTCTAATATTTGGTGGCAAGACTTTGAAAAGGGAACCGACATTTATAGTGAACCAACGCGAAAGGCTGAAACGAAATTAATATTCCTTCAGGACAAATTGCCCCTTTGGACTAATAAACATTTTCCTTGTTGGATTTTTCCGTCTATGAAGAACATATAAAAACTTAAATTTTCTGTTTACAAAACCTTTCTTTCGTAAGTACTGAAACTGTTTTCATGAAATTGCTCTACGTTATTTTGATAAATTTTGTGTTTGTAAATATATATTTTAGATCTATATATTAAAAAGAAGCCTTTTTTTTAAATATCTTATATATTCTTAAGCATCTTAAAGCGGCATATTAAAGTTAATTTCCTTTGATATCATGTGAGAAATATTTCCTATTTGTGCATTGTAATCATACCGTGTTGTATCAAAATTAAAACTATGCATGCTGTTCTTTGACACGATTCTTTAGCAACCGTAACTGTATTATTTTCAGAGTCTTGCAATGCCAAAGCAATTACCTACAATGAAAAAAAAATATTGTTACGAATTTTGTGTAATGCAACATGAAAAAGCTAAAGTAAGATTACCTGGAGAAGTCTCGTTAAATTGGCGAGGTATCTCCAGGCTGGCGATGGTTTTGAGGACTAATTTTCGTCACCGAATTTGGCAAAAAATCGCCATAAGTCGCCAAACTTGGCGACCATTTCGTGGCATTGTTATGTCAAAACTGTAATTGGTACTGTAACTGATCCATGTACGCTAACCATATTTGGCCCTTATATGTAGCTTTAACCGTATATGCCTTCCAATAATTTTGAAGAATAGAAAGTGCTAGAAATTTCTCGGCGGCCGAGGAAAAACTATATAAGACCTGAAAGAACATCTGCCCTCAGTGTACCTATTAAAGCTTCCGTTTCTACGGAATGTACTTTTAAGAAACATTGAGCTTCAAGCTCCGAAGGGCCCATATTTCATCTAAGCTGGTAAAAGACCAGCAATAAAGTATGATATTCACACTCATTTCTCAGTTTTTAATTCAGAGTTGATTTCGCAGTATGGAAATATATATTATATGCTTTTTGTATTGTGCTATGTTTAAATTTTCGAACTTGTTTGACGTGATAACTACTGATTATGCTCTGTCAATGCTTACAAGAACTCTACGAGTACTTCTGTGGAATGTTGAAGAAGTGTAAATTGTTTCTTTTGGGAAAATAAATTTTATTAAGCTGTCTTCGGTTCTGTGTGCATTCAATCTATTACGAGCCCGTACGTACACCACAATATTGTAATTTTGAATTTGTTATACATCTTAGAATTCATATATGATTCATTCAAATTATAATTTCCATTGATAAATCTTTCATCAGTTTTCGTAACTGCTTTTAGCTAAAAATAATTTCTGTATTTGAAATATATGACCCCAACTTTTGTTTTGAGAATTTTTTTGCTTTCTATTTCAACAAATTATTATCTGCTTTTTCTTTCCTTTTCCCTGCTTCCTCCATCTTCTTTTTTCTTTCTATTTATTTCTGTTTAATAATTATTTTTATTTAATTATGGAAATAAAAAGAATTTTATCCAAAGGCAGTATGAAAATCTAAATGGTAGCTGCATCCAGATACGCTTTTAACTGTAAACTTATAAATCATCAAAGTAAGCTTTAGAGACTTTCGTTCCATCTGACTGCTAATTAGAAGTAACACAAACCAGTTGTAAAAGTTTATATAATTACTTATTAACATATCAACATGATGGTTACACAAAAGGAAATTTTAACAACACCTAAAACTTCACTAGCATGAGGGTAGACAGTTCCTCACATGTATTCAAATTAAATTCAAAACAAAGTACTGTATTAAGCAACTTACACAAACCCTTCCTCCTTAGACTAAGAGCTTGCGTAAAAATCGCAGCAAACTAAATTGAAATCACGGAAAATCTAAAGTAATCTTCTAGCTTAACGCTGCCAAACGCTATCTGATATACTTCAAAACTTAATGTTTATTTGTACTTTAACCTAATCTGCATTCTGATGAAAGTTGACGACAGTAAGACTCACAGGAAAGCCAAAGCAATAGACAGTTTTAGTATGAATTTTAAAAAAAAATCTGAAAGGTTTTATATTTTAACGGTAGCCCAAAAGAGTTTGTTAAGGTTTTTTATGCTCTTAATGAGCTCGCAGTCTACGAGTCTGCTATTATACTCACTCCTTCTAACCCATTTTATATTTTGCACTTTCAGCTTTATTATTAAGCATCATTTTCTTCGCACTTACGTCATAAGTAATTTAGCGAAATTATAAAAATTTTAAAAGCAGCATACGCCTAGAAGTTCCGATGCAGCGTTAAGTATTGACATAACATTTCTCTATTTTTTCCCAGTCTTTTCTCATTTCATCATATCAATGTTCAGTTTTCTTAGTAAGATGGCTTTAGAAAACTTTTTTGTGTTTTTGTCATTAACGTTTTGTGTGTTTACTTTATTTATTAAACATTCTTGACGCTTACGCCACATAAAATTCGATTCAACAGCAAAATCACAAAATGTTTTAAACAGCATATCTTTAGAATTTCCGACAGACAGTCTCGTGCACTGGAGGAAACATTTTTTATTCCGTATAATGTTGCCAGTGAAACAAATTCCAAATTCGGGCTTCCATGTTCCATGCTAGAGTTGATGACTACGTTATTCAAAATTACATGGTGCCGTTGTTTTTTTCACAATGCGAGAAACATACAAACATTCATGCAGATTATTCGTTATATAAATTCTTGAAATGTGATACAAGGTGATAATTTTTGGTGACAACAATTTGAAAAGTGATACGCCGTTTATAACGATTCAACGCTATGCCGTTTCGAGACTAATATGCCTTTCGAAACTAACGTCGCTTTGGGGCTAATAATAAGTTAACTAGGTTAATTAAAATAAAATTTTGATATTGAAATGCTTAAAAATAAGTAAAAATTTATGCAGGTTAAGGTTACATCAATCTTACCTCTAAAAAATACGCATAAATCGTGGGAACTATGAAAATAAAATAAAAAATAAGTGTGGTAATAATATCTTGTGCTGCCGCTGCTGCTATTTATTACGCATTAAAATCCCGTATAGCCTCTTGGATAAAATTAATAAAATTTATAAATACGAACTTAATACGATTTAGACAACCAATTTTCTAAGTTGCATACCTATAGCTTAAGCCGCACTATTTTAAAATTGGACAATTGTAATAAAACATTCTTTTCCCGATTAATTTGTACAATTAATTCCAACAATGATCACAAAGATATTTTTTTTATTTTCTTGTCATCCCCTGCACGTAACTCGTATACACATCTTTTCGCATTTTAAGCACTGAATCATATTCTCTTCGTGGTCTTCCTCACAAATATTACAGGGAGACGAACACGATGTGAAACAATTTAGTTGACTAGCGGGTTTTGCCGAAAGAGGTCCGATTGGTGTGATATTACTCCTAATAGTTAAAAAGTACTACTTAAAAGGTAATTTTAGTAGAAAATAGCTTATGTAGGTAGTCTTCAGTATTTACAAATAAATAAACTACATAAAGTTTTTATAGTCTTTATAAGCCTTTACAGGGTTTATATAGTTATTACTTTTTTATTATTTTAAGTCTTTATATTTTTAATTTCTAGTTTACATCTATTAAAAAAGCAACAATTACTTTTTAAACAACCAGGGGAAAATTATTTGTTAAATATTCCAAAAAAAAAAAAAAGTCCTTGACATCAACACCAATAAAATCAGCTATGTTATTATTGTACATGATAAACCACTAAATCCAAACTAAACATTAAAGCAACAATGCCAATAATCTGACGCTTACCATTAAGCATAAATAAAAATTTTTTTCCGTTAAAAAGTAAATAAAAAGAATTGTAATTCCAAGACGCCGACATAAAAATGTAGGATGATGTGAGTAATAGCGCCCTTGACTCAAACGCGCGTCGTCTTCTTCCCTCACAAACAACGTGAGTCAGATCACGTGAAGATGATCCACCCTCCGTGGTGGGTACACCGAAGGTCAGGTAAAAGCTAGCGGGGTCGCGCCGATTCGAGTTTCCAGTAAAACCCAACCTATGACCCCGGATACCCGCACAATGACAATTTCACCCTAAGACGAGAACTTTCATCTCGGAAGCTTTTATCACCAGATCTCACTTTCATAGCGCCACTTCAACTGCCGCCGAGTTTTATAGAGTTCCAAGAGGTTTTATTAGATCTTACCGTTTTCTCTTTGACATGTAATGGCTGTAATATCTCTTTCCCAGCTTTTATGCTTAATACATATTTCTTCTTTTCTCAGCATTCTTTAGAATTAAAAATAATAATAAAAAAAGCTGAGTTACTATTGTTCCATAAGGACCTTTCTAAACGTAGAAACGAAGCTCTTGACAAAGCATAAAGAAAGCGAAACATGCTACATTTAACAATAAGCAAAAGAAATATAAAATCAGACGTTGGAAGAATGGTTAAAGAATGTAACTTAATTGCAAAATCAGAAATAAGTTGTTACAGTACTTTGTAAGGTTCAAATGAATCCGTAAAGTACTAAGGTAATCAAAATCTTGAAATCTGCAAGAAAGAAGCCTGCTGGCGACTGAAGATGTTGATGAAAAATCCTTGAATCAAAGACTGAACCCGAGACCTTTTGGTTTAAAGGTGAATATTCAGTCATCAAAGAGATTTGTTTTCAAGGTATCTTTTATCCTCCATTCAAAGTGGATGCAGGTAATATTCTGTTTTGAATATCATATTGCCAACAGAGATAGAAACTTTTTCTCAGACTCGAGTATACAAAAAACATTTCCTATGACCTCTTATCGGCAAAGCCGTCGAATTAAAGGTCTGCTTTAAGATGAAAGCATAGTTATTTAAGTTCTCATTCATAAGCTAAATATTTTCAAGCCATATTTCTTTTCTGAAACTGATGGAAATCACTGGTAAAAGAACATAACGCTAAAGATTACTTTTCAAAGAGGAAAGAATGTAAGATTCTGAAGAATCCTCAAAACCCCTTTCACTAGACAGTAATTCGCAGCAGCAGCAATTTTTATAATACGATGCATATTCTTTTACCAGGATCAAAATGGCTTCATAGGTGTGCGGAATTCGCAGCTGACTCTGTAGCTCTTAAAATCCAAAATTATATTTGTCTACCTTTCTTTCTAATGCTTCAATATGCAGTTTAGCTAAAAAGATCATAAAAAGGTCACTTGTTGCGGAATCAAACTTAATTTTGAAGTATGTACATAAACACCATGGTCGCTAATTTTTGATTCCTTTTACGAAATATTGGAATCTCGAAAAATTTCGAGTATCATATTTCAAAGAAAATACCCAATTTTGACAATTCCGGAATTCATTTGGACGATTTTTTGTGTGACACAGAATAAAGGACTCTTTTTTTTTTTTTCTTTTTACGTATTATGTACGTATGTATGTATGTATGTATCTCAATTAACTCAAAAATGATTACCGTAGAAAGTTCAGATTTCCTGTAAGGGAGTGTTGTAATCTAATTTATTTGTGTAATCCTTCATTTTTATTGCAATCGGAAATACAGAACTTATATATGTATCCACTCCCTTACCCGGCTTACAAGTGCTTACCCGGCCTTTATTTTCTCAATCGTTCTTCACAGTCATATACTTCTAACAACAGAAGTGTTTTTGTTTTGGCAAATGTCAAATTTAAATAAAAAAGTAAATTTTGGACAAATTACGAAATCTAACTTTTAATACAGTCTCCCGATTTCTGGACTAATATTTGGAAAAATTTTATAATCGCTATCAAAAATGAAATTATACGAAGTTTGATTCCCGTGTGAAAAAAATTAACCGGGATATTTAATTTCAAAATTTGTAATTTTTGATGTCATTTTCAACTCGCCTTGAGGGATCGGTTAATTGAGTCAAAACAATTCGAGGAAATAAGTTTAAACGAAGCGCAGCAAAAAATTGTGTATAATTTAATAGGCCGTACAAAGGAAGTCATGTGGTGACCTTATCGAACAAAAAAATTTTTAAAAACTCAACTGAGCAACTAGCTTTTTTATATCTTTACAGCGTTTTGTCTTTGCTGGAATTAAAATGTTAATGACCTTTAACTTTAATGTAAATGCATTCTTAATCGGTTGATGTGATCTGTCTGCTACGAATTATTATTCATTGACTTCAAGATTCATAAAGTAAAGAGTCTCCTCACTGAACAGAATTCTTTACTGTTAACGAAGAAAACAGTTTTGTCAAAGAATAGAAATTTTCTGTGAAATGTACTCAGATTTTATAATTAACACTTGCTGCAAAATATTATTATTTTAATTTTTACTTAAACTGAAGTTTATTCGGATATTTCAAAATAACAAGTAAACTCAAGCTTAGCTGACAAACTGCTTGACTCGATATATTCTACACTGAGCGAGGGCATTTCAGGAAAACAAACTACGAGTGCAGTATACGCCACTGCAGTGTAACTGCTTTTGTCCTTAACATGTCAGTTTTTTATTGACTTTGACTATGATTACGTGCTAACTTCATTTCAGTGATTTCTTAATATCTGATTATCGCATTTTGTACAATGTTAGTTCAGTCTTCGGGTGACCATTTTGTAAGTTTCATAATGGTTTAAAAACAATAACGTTTTCGAATGTAACTTAAATTCATCTCACTTAAAATCTACCTACTTTGCTTAAACTCATCTTACTAAATACCTGTTTGGCATAATTCTTACTTGAGTAAAAGACGAAACACCTTCGCATTTATTAATTATTGTTAATTGATCGGAGATTAGTTTTTTCCCCTTGAAAAGTCAGCCATTTTCCGGTCGATGACGATAATTACTTGGTTTGTTGATTACATTTTCATTTTTTTAAAGTTTCCATGAACATTGTTACCTTAAAGCAGATCTTTTATTCGATGACTTAATATTTGCCGTTAACAATCATACGAAAAACCTTCTGTACAGTCGAGTTTGAGGAAAAGTTTTCAGCTCTGTGGACAACATCGTATTCATAATGAAATAATTGCTTTAATGAATGGGGTCATTGTTCTTTTGTAATAGATATCTAAAAAACTTTGAAAATTACACTTTTCAGAGTGGAATGCAGCTTTTCTAATGTTATTTGAACTTTCTAATATGCCAAATTAACTGACTTAATTGACTATACATCGCAGTATAGAGGTCATAATCAGATTTTAAAACTTCTACGTTATCAAAATTTAATGACAAAATTTAAAATCAATAATTCTTGATTTATTTTTAGATAAGCTCACTGACAAGTTTAGCTTCTCATTGAACGCATGTAAATTCACTTATCGAATTTATTTTGAAGATCAATAATTTTACATATAGATCAGTTTTGCGTTAAAAAATATACGTATACTTACTTCTGAGAATGAAATAATACAAAAAGTTCGCTTTGAAAATTCGCTGCTTTTAGTTTAGAACTCCTTGACGTAAAGCTGTTTTTCTCCGTGACTTTTTTAAGCCGAATTTCAATTAAATGGAATATTATTGCATCTAATATTTCACGACACGCAAACACAAAACATGAATAGTTCTGTTTTCATACAGTTTGCTCAAGTTATAAGGAACATGCAACAATCATTGCAGTAGAAGAAGAAAGTAGAAAGTAGTAAGGAAAGTAGAAGAAGAAAAAGAAATATAAAAATTTCGTCTTAATAACAAAATTGTAATTTATATATCTTACATACGTTATCTACTATTTAATCTTTTGCTTCTCTACTTCTCTTAGAAACTGGAAAATACATTATAGAAGAAACAGTATGGATATTACCAGCAATGTTGTGAATGATTCAATTGTAAGTGCTTTATAAATGTCATAATCGAAAGTTTCATTTACTATTTTAAGCTACTTGCATAAGATACAGTTATTCAAATTTACAAATGTCGCTTGCCAAAAAAAAGTGACACTGGCTATTAATATAGCACAATCTGCACTATAAGATTTATATTAATCTAGGGTGAGCTATTTTATTTTTAATTGCATCCTTTTCAGCATTTTAATAAACTGATATCGATTTGAAAGCTTTATGAACTTTAAAGATCAGCTTCATTTATAGAGAAAGAAACTTACTTCTATAAGCAGTAATGATACAATCTACCCGCAAGCCCGAAAATACTCAAATAACGAGAAATTTTCTAATTAAAAAGTGCGTAACCCTGGTTATTGAGTATTGATAACAGCTTTCCTTAAATTGACTGTTAATAAGATGGATCACAGGAAATGCGTAAGATGATGGATTAATATTTCTTTTATGGTTATTTAATATCATGCAGTAGGCTAACAAGATCGGTAATCCATGATCTATGACGTCAGAAACAGGCTGCATGATTTGACATATTAGTATCGCAACTGATTTCTATTATTTTTGTTCTTCATTTTTCGGTTAATTCGTCAGATACCTTAATCAGATTGCATTGTTTAGAAACTACAATAAAGTAATATTTTTTTTTCTCTCTCGAGGCTGGTTTAAAACGCAAACATAAAGAAAAATATATAAACATAAGCAGTGTGCTAGTAGTATGAGGTTTAGTCTGAATTATTCTTATAAACTAAGGGGAAAGTAGAAGAAGGAAAAGAAATATTAAAATTTCGTCTTATTAACAAAATTTTAATTTATATAATGTACATACCTTATCTACTATTTAATCATTTGCTTCCTACAACAGTTCTACTTCTCTTAGAAACTGGAAAATACATTTTACAAGAAACAGTATGGATATTAACAGCAATGTCGTGAATGATTCAATTCTAAGTGCTTTATAAATGTCATAATCAAAAATTTCATTTATTCTGTGCTGTTTATATTTACACAGTTACAGGCTAAGCTCTAAAAATTATACATTAATGACAATAGTAAAGCGTTTTATTCTGTAATTAACTAACTCTTAAAAATGGAGTTTCGTTAACGAAATAATTAATATAAAAAGTGTATAGATCTAACGCCTAAAATGAGGGATTTTTCATCTTTCAAGTTTCATTTTTTTAATATCTACGCCAATTCAGAGAAACTTTAAACAATATCCTCCCCTTAAATCTTCTCTTTTATGCGCTATGATGATTGCTTGATATTATAGAGTCATTTAAGTTCTTTTGAAACAGAAATACGTGAAAAATCAGTAAAGTTGTCGCCGGGACTCTAATCATGAACACCTCAAATATGCGTTGAGAATGCTTCCATACCACGAAGGCATGCGGAAAGGAGGGAGAAAATATTTTATATGCTTCCAATTTCAAAGGGCGATTGGGTATTAGAGGACCCAGTCGACAAAGCCTGGTGGTGACGAATTATCATCCACCAACCTTCAGATCGAGGGCCAATGTACAATGCCCTCGCCGAGACTCGAACCATGGACCTCTCGAATATGCTCTTCGTCGAGTATGCTTCCAATTACACGATGAAGGCCTGCTGAAAAGAGGGAGAAAATAGTTTATAATATTTTGGTGGCTTTGAGTATGGATTGTGTAATCATCTGTTGAAATTATCCTTCTGCAAGAAAAATATATTGATTCATTCGTAATAACGGATCCAAGCTCCTAACGACGAAGTAATTCATGATGGATGCACATAACGGAAATTATTGTCCTTACAAGATGTGGATAAATACGATTTCTTTTCGTAGCCCTGTAAATTTTACTTGTTGCTAGAAATGTGTACTGCTTATAAATGCTGTTCCACTTTATACGTTTTGAAAGAGATTTCAGCACTTTCCATAAGTCTCTAAAACAAACATAATTCTCTCAGAAGAGTTCAAAAATCTTCCATAATGAGTAAACTGCCCTTGATGGTTAGGTGATAGTTGATAGCAGGCGAAAGCACTAGTACTATACCGTGGGGTTAATAGGTGTTGCTGCCCTTTGACTGCTACTTCTGTAGATTAGATGTTTTTTCACGGCACAGTATT
>KK118339.1:59633-80416 GCA_000611955.2 Stegodyphus mimosarum | reverse complement strand
GAAAAGGAATTCATACTACACTTCAGGCTCTGATACTTATGAGGATGCAATGCTTGCTGTGAAGAGTGCTTGCATGGAATGTAATTTATAAGAGGTTTTGTAATTGTAAGCTAATGGCTTAATGTTGCAAAGACCTGAAATGAGAAAACTGAGACGTAATAGGGTTTTTCTTCAGATGGAAAAATTATTCATCAGGGATGACATAAATCTGTGTCCACGTTTGCTACCGTATTCATTATTTTGATGATGTTCCTTCTGTGTTCTTTCCTTTTCATAAGTAAGGCTGCAAATTTTGGATTTATTCGTGATGGATGAAAAATGTGGAAATCTTTCGCTGTTGCGCATTTGAAGAGATAATATGGACCATCTCCTAATTCGCTTCAAAAGAATCCAAAAGTGTCTGTCAATGAAATGCTTTTGAAGTAGAAATAGGTAGAGAATGAACTATGCCCAATTAGTAGGTCGAAAATGGCCCATGCAGTTTAACTGTGGCGTATCTATATGCATTGGTAGTTCTCCTTTATTTTTGTATGATATCCCATTCCTGTCGTCGTGCTGCCATTTCTATTTGTTACACAATGGATGTAAGACGGTTTCTTAAGGTAAGTATAGTATGTCGCTATTTATTGTTGCTGAGTCTTGTGCAGTTTCTTTCGCAAGTTTGCATGTTTGTTATTTCTATGGTTTCCTTCGTGTCCTTTGATCCATGAAATAATAATATGCTGTTGTTTACATCTTCTTAATAACTGCTAAACTTTGTTCACTATTGGGCAACTGTATTGCGTGTTTCTAATAGCATGTAGTGTTGCTGATTGATAGTCTGACTGGATGCGCAATTTGTTGATGTTTTTTGCGTATTCTAGTATCTTCTGTATTCCAGTTAATTCAGCTTGGAATATTCTGTTTTCGCTCACTAGGTGTCCTTTCCACTCTTTAATAACTGTGTTGTGCCTCTTGAGGACAGTAAACCAGGGATAAGAAGCACCCAATCGCCAAATCGCCTTGTTTAGAAGCCTCATGCAGTTAAACGCCCGAACCCCTGGAGGCGATCCGAGGAGGCTAACCTCCCCCCGATTAAAACCGAAGGGACAGAAATTCACAGTGTATGGGTAAATATAACGGTCAATCAGTCAAGGCTAACGCAAGTCAAGAGATCTGTCCCCCAATGTTGACTATGGGGAGCCCATTCTCCGGACAATCTTCGAAATCTAACCATGTAGCGCTCACACAACCAAAGGGCAGGAGAGACAGTATCAGTATGATCCCTGCCGGGCCTGAAACTACCACCAAGTAAAGGATGGTTCTAGTCACTGTGAAGATTGTTAATTTTTCCCCAGAAATTGAGTCTGTCTAAACACTGACCTAACCAGAACGCCAGGATTGCTCCCAATCGACCTTCCCCCCAGAGGACATATGCACAGCCTGCATTTCCTTATGTTTTGAAACCATCTATGAAAGCTAACTAATGAGATAGTATAAATACAAGTATTTTGATAGCTACATACTGTGTGAGCTCTTTTCTAGGTGGATGGCAATCGAGATAAGAGTTCCTGTTGCTGGACTGTTGCCAAAGGTATTTCTCAGAATGTTAAGTTGTAGGACTTGTTTCTAGTAGCTTTAACTTGTGCTTTGATATGCAGGGGTATTAATCCTGTTAAAATTTCAATGCGGAGGCACTGTTGTTGCATTCAATATACTAATGAGCAGTTGTTATTGAATTGAATTCTATTTAGAGCCGTTCTTTTCTTTCATCGTAGGAATTGCCCGATCTTATGCTGAAAATGTGATCATTTTTTTCTGTTGCGTGCTACATATGATTTTCTGAATTGCTGGTTTTAAACCTCAATTAGAGGCACAGAATGTGTTAACCTCAGATAACTACAGGTTAATGCCTCAATTACGAGTATAGAATACTAAGAAAGCATCCTATATGTACACTTTTACTAATATTTTATGTATTATGCAGTTTGCCAGCAGTATTTTACTTGTTACATCTGCCAATTTATAATTTATTCTTAATCAATTTTTTCAATGTAAACTTTAGATGGTCTTAATCAATATAAATTTCCTTTTGAAATGTAAAATTCAGATGTAATCCAAATGCTTGATTTAATTTATAATTATTTCTTGTAAATTTCATAGTACAGCGGTGCTTGATTTAGTTTGTAATCATTTCTTGTAAATTTCATAGTACAGCGGTTAGCGCCGCCTGTCTTGCCATCCTGGCCACTGGTTCTTTTATCAGTTAACTGATCTTTTACACGCGAGAGAAAGTTGCATGTTAAGAAGTGGACCATATGTCTAATAGTGGAGCGAAAAATCTTTCTTTCTTTAATTCATATTGTTAGTCATTATATGGTTCTAAATGGGCTAGAACAAATTCTGTTCAAATTTCAGCCCAAATTATTGACATCTTGAGGTTTCATATCTCACGTGAATATCTATACTGACTTTTTTAACTGTTTTATGCCTTTTTCATAAATTGCTTTGTTAAAAACGAAATTAGCGCGAGAAAATGTTTCCCATACCAAAATATCAAATCTGATGACAAAATATGCTACTAGATGATAGAACGGGTTTTAATCTGACTATTGGTTTTTAGTTCGGAGTAAGCAATCACTGTGTTTCCATGATCTTTCAACGACGTTTTTTTTATTAATTTGTTGGTTGTGTTGTGTGTTTGGTCAATTCCGCTTTATCAGTCATTGTTTATTGTCGGACTAATATGGCGTCAACTAAGTGCATCTTTTTTAGATCTTTGGTGGTCATAAACTGCATTGCTTTGTATGTTTGTTGCACACCAATGAACTGCCTCTTCGTCATCTTTTCCAGAAGATTAAAGGAAATACATCTGGCCCACAACATTTTTTGGAACAATAAGAAAATCCTTGAAAACATCTGAAACCCTTCCCGTGACAGGTTATGTCCCTATTCCAATTGTTCTATCTAAGCCTGACAGAAAAGACCTCAGTACTGACTAAAAATACCTCCTTGATATTTTAAGGCAGTATCCTCGGGAAAATGTCCTTCAGTCCTAGCAGGAGTCCTGGGAAAAGCGCCCACTCAAGATGGTTCACTATAGCCAACAGAATTCTTAGCCTTTATGTATCAACCGCCGAACCAGCAGACGATTTGAAGCTACTAGCCGAATATGTTATAAAAGTTTATGTGTCACACTGGTTTGAAATAAAGTTCTTGCTAGAAAATGTTAAAGTAATCGTTCACGAAGTTATTCAGAAGAAATATTATTTTGCTCATTCTGAAAATATCCTGTTGGCAATGCTAGAAGATGATTGAGCACATATTCGTGAACTTGCTTGAGAAGGATACTGAAAGCAAGAAAAACTAACTGGAAGGAGAAAATACGATAATTTGTGTTTCTGAAATTGAATTTTAAACCGCAGGAATATTTCGAGATGATTCGCTGGAACAATCTCTTGGAGCCACCGGCTCGCTATCTTGAATCTGAGCGACGAAGACATAAGATCGATTAAAAGCCGTTCTCAGTTTGAAATAGGAAGTCCCCCTTGCCATTCTCAAGTAGTAGAGAAGCATGTGAGACTGGTGACAGAGTCATTGGCAACATGTGGTGCAGAATCCACGGACGGAGTCATACGCAGTACAATCAAGTTTCAAAACGAACTTATGAAACTCCACACCTAGATGAATTTCTTCTGTTCTCTTGTGGAATTTGAAGATGATGGTTGATTAAACTGAAACTTTTCATTGTCATTTTTGTTTACAAATTACAGCCATTTGTTGGGTTGGAAAACAAAAATGTTGTAAAAAATCATTAAAAAATCTTGTTAAAAATAATTTTAATTTTTCATTAACATTAGCAATATTTTTTTTATTTATCTCATATGGAACCTGAAGATGACAAGCGACAGAACAGCGATTGTTTATTATGCTTTTTCATTTTGTTGAGTCATAGCATTACTTTGTATTATACTAAAATTAACAAAAATCCTATTTATTTGCAGAATATTCCTTGGTATAAACGAAACTCAGATTTAGCAATAAGGCAATTCTTTATCATATAAGATGTATGTCTCCTGCTTACAAGCAGTTTTAACCAAATGAAAATTAGAAGAAAACTTTCCTTAGAGTATTATATCTACCCTTAAATGACGGATTAAAAACAAATACACTTACCTTAAAACACTAATATAGAATCCATGGATTAATTTAGAAAAGTATATAAAAAGGTGAAAACACTCTTGATCATCTAGCAAAATTTTGCTATAGATTTTTGTTTTTTCGTGTTACGGTAACTGATCTTAACTACTATAAATTATCAACTGGTTTTTTTAGGACAAAGGGAGGAGTTGGTCATTAATGGATTAAAAATGAAAAATAATAATGATAGCCAACGAAAGAAAATAAATATTGATAATGGAATGAGAAGAGATCGATGATGAAAGAAACCTGATAGACGGAGAAAGAAATACTATCTAGTTGGACTATGCGAACTGAACATGGCTGCCATTTTCCTCAGGATTAGAAGCATATATTCATTGATGAACCATGATATAATTTTCAAAGGACTGGAAAGCGTTCTGAGAATACTTCCTTCTCCAAAACTGAGGCATCTTTGCATTCATTCGGCAAAAGAATTAAAACATCAGTTGGATGTCGGTCGGTATTAATAACTGCAAACGAGGTAGAAATAAGACTTTGCAAATTATCATTTCCATAGGGTTTTAATCTGTACTTTTAAATTGGCTATTAATCCATCCAAAGACTTACTTTATATTCACTTTATATCGTATTCTACATGAAATTGCAATCTAACAAACAAGTGCTGGGAAAAACACTTTTCAAATAATTTGTTATTAACTACAAAGTCTTTCCTTAATGACTACTACTACCAAAAAGAGATTAAATAAATGGTAGTATTTATAAAATGATAAGTTTACTGTTATTTTGCATTAACCAGTTATTTATAATTTTAGCTTTTACTATAATTTATAATTTTAGCTTTTACTCAATTTTTTTTAATTATACTATAATTGTATTTCCTCACCAGAAATATAAATGAGTTAGACAGTATTTAAGTTGAGATTTTTAGATTATAAGACAGAGTGTGTTTGTGCCTCTCCAGGCCGCGTTATTTAGTTCTACCAAAAGTTTTGTAATTATTCGGTTTTGCGTTAATTGCTGCCCACATTTAAATTGATACGCCCCTTAGAGTTTTCTGAGCCAGCTTAGATTTAAATATAGTTGTGTGGTCTTTGACTACTAGCCTACGCTTTAATTTGGCTGTTACTTTGGTATATCAGCTGAGAATGTTGTAGAATGTAGTGCACTGTATAAATATCAAAAGATCCTTGAGAAAACGAACGCTTGAAATGTGGAAAAACGAATAAAATGTAGCACAAGAAGGAGTATTGTTCTTCTCTTATCACCACCTCATATAATTTCTTAATAAATCTACTCGTAAAGGGACACGCCCTTTTTTCACATACTATTTTCTTCGAAATCTAAGCAAAACAAATATATGAATGCGTGAGGAAAAGGGCGACCTCGAGCATTATATATTTAACTGTCAAGTCAAAAGAATCACACCAGAAGATATCAGATATATCTTGAGTGAGAGCAATCGAGACAAAAGATCTGGAAGATTATGATGCAGCTCATGGTATATGACAGAACAGTAATATAGTCAGTCATCCTTCGCTACTTCGCGGTTCATTTATCGCAGCCTCAGTACATCGCGGATTATTTAAAAATATTCATCAAAAATTCAAAATTGAGGAATTATGGCGCGAAAGTTGCCCGCACGCCAGCAGAACGCAGGGAGTGTCCACACACTTTAAAATCCACGTCTCTGACTGGCTGGCTAGCATTCCACCATTTGATATCCCTCCCGACTCTCGTAAGCTGATTGGCCTAGAAGTTTCCCCCACCTTCGTTCTCATACCTAGCGAAGATGGACGCGCTCATTCAAATCAATGTTTGAGTGATGCTTAGTCTCGGGGCTAATTTTTGCTGTTCTTTTGCGTCTTTTTGTGCAAAATAGGGCTTGTGACGTCCTTGAGAATGGCTCCTAAACGTTCTGCACCCTCTAAATCCTCTAGTGAACCCAAGAAGAAACGAAAAATGATGACAATGAACGAGAAATTTAATTTATTGGACATTCTTAAGGCAGGTCATAACCATACATCTGTTGCACTCCATTACGAATCGAATGAATTGACGGTTCGCTATATAAAAAAGGATGAAGTGAATATCCGTAAAACTGCTTCAATACCGTTCTCCAAGGACACTAAGCGAGATGTAACGTCTCGTAATAAGAGAATTGTGAAAAAGGAGAATACCTTATCACTGTGGATATCGGACTCTCGGGAACAGAAGGTTAGTCTCGACACCAATATGATTCGGACCAAAGCCAAAACCCTGTATAATAGCCTCGTTCTTGAAGGAGAGTGAAACGAAGACGAAAATGAACCTTAGCCTGGTACCAGTGCCTCGAGTGATCCTACCCCACGAGAAAAACGTTGTTATGTTGCCAGAAAAAACTGGTACGAGAAATTCAAGAGGAGATTTGGCCTTAGCAGCATTCCTTAGCAGCTTCCGAGGAGGCCTCCTCGGCAGACCAAGAGGCATCTCTTCGTTACGTCGAGGAAGAGTTTGAGACGATAATTGATGAGGATGGTTATTTCCTGGAGCAGGTCTTTAACGTGGATAAGACTGGCCTCTTTTGGAGGATGATGCCGCCCCAGACCTTTCTTTAGAAGAACGAATTGAAGAGGCCAGAGTTCAAGGCCTACAAAAATCGAGTGACTCTCCTCATGTGTGGGAATGCAGCGGGCTTCATGCTCAAGCCTGGCTTAATTTACGAGTCTCTAAATCTTCGGGCTTTGAAAAACAAAAACAAAGCCTCGTTGCCCGTCTACTGGATGCACAACAAAAAGGCATGGATAACAAAAGCCCTCACACTCGACTGGTTCGTAAACTGCTTTATCCCGCAAGTGAAGCTGTACCTCGCTAAAAAGGGGTTGCCTTTTAAGGTTGTCCTCTCAATAGACTGTGCAGGAGGACATGCAACTAGTCTTCATTATGAAGGGGTCCAAGTGGAGTTCCTGCCCCCCCCAACACCACTTCCCTTGTACAAACCATGGATCAGGGGTCATTCGGGCCTTTAAGGCTCTCTAAACGAGGTCCACGATGGAAGGCCTCATCTCCTCTATCGACGAAGACAACATGGCCTTCTGCCTGAAGAACTATTGGCGGAGATACAACATTGCAACGTGCCTGGTCAACATTCAGAATGCTCTTAACGAGATGAAAGAGCAGACACTGATTGCAAGTTGGAGGAAATTGTGGCCAAAAAACGTCACCCATGACTACGAGGGATTTACGCCTAACGAAATTCACCACTCCGCCGTAGGTAAGGCTGTGAGGCTGGCTCGGTTGGTGCCCACTGAAGGATTCTTCAACATGACGATGGAAGAAGTGAACACACTTGATCGAGTGCCCCTCGAACCCCCTAACCGACGAGGAACCCGTCGAAATGACAAGATCGGCGAGTGAGGATGAAGAGGAGGTAGCTGGCGACGGTGACGACAACGAAGCTGAAGAACGTAGCCCTACCTTGGAAAACCTGCAAAAGCTCTGCAATAAAGAGTCCAAGAAATCGACGACAACATGGTCAGAGTCGTAGAATTCAGTAACCGTATTGACGGTTTCTGACCGTATGGCGTTATACAAGGGCATGTTTGCTCAGAAGAAAAAACAGCGGTCACAACTCCGCATATGCTTGAACTGAAAGTGCTTTTATATTGGCAAAAAGTTTCAAAATGAGATGATCATAACAAGAAAATAATTAAAAACAGAATGTCTCTGTTTCCACTAAATATAGAATACATCCAGTAAATATAGAATACCTCGGGAACTTAACTTTCAGATTACTTAAGAAAATATAGTAATTATTATTATAACGTACTAAGTGTAAAATTCATTAATAATTATTATAACATATTAAGTGTAAAATTCATCTGTTTATTTATATTTATAAACAATGTTTGTCAAATGAAGTTACTTTAATTAATGTTTTTAATTATTTACTGAAGTATTTCTGAGACAATCCATTTTCAAACACCAGCTCTTGGACGTTTCAAAGATCTTGTAAATAAAAGTTCAAGAATAAAAAAAATCTTTAGAAGGTGTTTCTTATATATTTTCAGTTTAAATATAACGGTAGAAAATCTGACTACTACAAGCGGAATGAGATGAGTAATAATGAGGATATTTTTGTATTTCTTTATACCATCACAGAGAAAAGAAAACAAAATTTAAAAATTTATAAAAGCTTGGTTAGTCCAAACGTTTGCTTCATTTAGATATTCTCATTTGCTGAATCCTTTGAAATGATTAAAACAATTTTTAAACTTGCTAAACAAATGAAAATTAAAGAATAGTTCTGTATTACTGTATTTACATTACATTGAAAAGGAATTCCTTTTACAAAGCATTTCTAGACTCGCAAAAAATATCTGAATAAGTGCAGAATTTAACTTGCACCAGATGGTTGGGGGGTTTTATGCTTTCGTTGAGTTTCCAGCTTGCCTATTTGCTTTTAAATTATTTGCATTTATTGCTTACTTGATGACACACTTTTTTACCTTTTTAGATTTATTATTAAGCATCGCTTACTTCGCTCAGGAAAATCACAAAAGATTTTTAAAATAACTTATTTTCAGTATTCCCGGTACAGTGTTAAGTGTTCTCCCATATTTTTTTAACGCAGTTGGTCTATTATTCACAATGTGAATCCTCATCGATTTTTCACAATACGAAGACCACACATACATACATGCCTCTTAAAAATAACACAGGACGATAATAGTTGGCGGAAACAATTTGAAAAGAGATACTCCCTTTACAGTGAACCGAGGCAAAATCTCATTTCGAGACTGAGCTCCTTTTAGTCTAAAAAGAAAAGAAAAAATGTTTCAAATTTCTATCTTTGTATGTTACATAGAAATTTTACTCACATTTATTTTCTAAGCTCTGTAGAAAAGAAAACAAGAGAAAGAACTATTCTTACAAAGGAATAAAAAGAGGAAAAGTAAAACTAAATTTAAAGCCGGGAGGGAAAAAAAGTGTTTTCGTGCTGTACGATGACATCTAGAAGATTAGGTCAAAGTCTGAATCACAGGTAAGTGCGCTAATTTTTAAACGCTTTTAACATTTGATACGGTTGTTTACTTTTGTTTCAATGGCCGAGATTATGGTGTCATGTCACGTGAAGTGGTTGTTAACAGATGTCAATGACTGCTCTTTAGTAATTCTAAGTTTTTAATAATGGGTATTAGTGACTTAATAGCTTTCATATGAAGTGAAGAACTATTACATGTTCTTATAAAAAAGTATACATCTGTGTTTTGAATTAAAAACACTAGACCTTTTTCTAGAAACAGACTTCTTTTTCATTCGATTCTTGTATTTTACTGTAAATGAAGTTTATACATGAAAACCAATGTTGCAGCCTATGGGGTTTTTTTTAGCTAGATGAATATAAAATGAAAAAGGCCGATATATTTGGTTTACTTGATTACAGAAATCCTACAAGGACAAGCTTACTAAGGAAAGGGATACCTTCGTGAAGGAATTTATGAGGGAAATTGGCTATTATCCATGTAACACATTGGAAAAACCACAAAAATGCACATGTAGCCAGCCCGATCACCTACAATCGAACATACGTCGAATTACCAGTGTTCAGCGACTTCACCGCTCGTCCTACGGTAGACCTCTGATACTACATATAGAAATTAAGAAAACCTATTACAGTTATATAGCCTCATTTTGATATTCTTGAATATTTAGATTGCTGTAAAGCGCCCTTTGATTCTTTGTTTAAGCAGAGAGATACCTTCATAAAGAACTTTTAAAAAAACGTTTGCTCCTTTTCCGCGTTGACGAAAGCTGCGAACACTCCCATTCAGCAAGCCCGTTCGCCGTGATCTGAAGTCAGATCGAACTATCAAGATCAAATTTCAGCAATTTTACCGCTCAGCAGCTGATGGGGTGCATTTTGATATAATGATAGGTATATCTATTACTATGCGAAGTTTTTTTAGTTTATTGTTTTATTCAGTACAAGATTTTTACCTTCTCCATTTTTCCCTTTTCCTATTTTATCCTCGGTTTCCCAGTAAACATGATAATATATATTTTAAACTCCTTAAAAATTATTGAATTTTGTTTTTAAATTGAAATATTGTTTAGAAATGAGTTTAGATAATCAGTTTTATGAATATTTTTCTGAAGCTATTAAAAGATTTTGCTGGATTAAGGGTCTACGTGCTTACATTTCATTGCTATAAACGGTATGTATTTAGGTACATTTCTATAAACGAGACGTTGGTTCCCAAATGTGAGCCAAAGCGCCATATGAGCTACCTTATTTATAGGGTTACGAATTTTGTATATATGCAAATAAATTTAGTGAAATTATGTGTGAAATTGCAGTATTTTTTGCATAATGTAAGATGAAATGTTTGAAAAATGAAGTTCCGAAGGAAAAATAAGGTTACAGGGGCAATTCTATTAAGATTGAGGTAAATGGCTATCTCGCTAAAATTGGCGAGATAACCCCAAGCTGGCGATATTTTGGCAACTAATTTTTGTCGCCAAGTTTGGCAGGAAATTGCCGCAAATCTTCGAACTTGGCTACCATTTAGAGACATTTGGGTCCGGTCCCTGTGTAACTTGATTAAATAATTGTAATTGATCCCTATATGTAACTATCACCGCATCTGGCCCTTATAAGTAAGTTTAACTACATATGTCTTCCAGTAGTTTCGAGAAATGGAAGATACTGTGGTTTCTCGGTGGCCGAGGTAAAAGTGTATAAGTCCGGAATGAGTAGTAGTTCTCAGTTTTTAGTTCAGAGCTGACAACGGAGTATTGAGATCTCCCTAATTAATACAATCCCAGATAGCACAAGGCTTCCAGGATTATTTTCAGATGACCATTGATGGCAGTTTACTAATCTATGAAATGAAAACTTCAATTCTTGAATAACATTCTTCTAACTAATAGAGCATAATCTGTAATTCGCATTTTGAGTGTAAAGCGTTCATGCGGCGTAAAACTCCTCAAAACAATCCTGAGGTAAAAGTATTTTTATTCGTACAACAAATGCATGAAATGTGTAAAATTAGATTTCACGCACTAAAAAATGTGTAACGCGAACGTCAACTGCTAAGAAAACTTAAAAAAAATAAGTGTATTTATATCTTTTCCATTTTAAACGCTTGAATTATGCAACATGCATTAGAAGTAAACAAATTAAGTAAAAGTGGGTGTGTTATAAATTTGATTAAGTTAAGCTTAATTTTATTATTTTTTATTGTTTTATTTATTTTCATTTTTTAATTTAGCGCACTTTTTATCGTATATCCGTGCTCGTTTAAAGCAGCAGGAAAAGTCAACAAGGAACAAAAATTACTTATGTATTATCAACTTCTACAACTACTCGCCGCTAAACTGGCAAAACCTCAGCCAAAATGCTGGAATGATGGAATAGATAGCATCATTATGTTTCTATAGAAAATAATGACATGAACAAACAAGGCTTTTGAAGAGAGTACATGCTTTTAACATAGATATACCATTATGATGTTGTTTTACAACTGAATAGAGTATTGCATTATATAAGGTGCAGACAGATTATGTGCAATATAAAACATATTAATGCACAATTCGTGAAGAAACCTTCATTAGCTCAATATCTTTCATAGATAGCACCGACTAGTGGTTCCAAAAGCCAAAACTTCTGGCTTAACTCAAAAGGTAACAAGTAGCTTAAAATAAAATAGAATTAAATTAGCCTAATGGCCTTTTACAGGTTACTTAAAGCGCAGGCAGGCTCTGACTAGTAAAAAGTCGGCGTAAACAAGGTTTCGGGGAAAAGTTTTTTGTCCGGTCGCATTGTGCTTAACAGCTAGAATTATATTGGCAGGGCATCGTGGTCAGTAAGCGTTAGACTCTTCTGTCTTTGTTTTCAAAAGTACAAATCTCCCTTAAACTTTCTTTCCAAACTCACATATTGTTTCTAGAATTTCATTCTCTCATTTTCATTAATGATGCTTTAATCATTTACTTTTTTTCACTGGCGGGTTGGAAAAAGAAGTCCCTCCTCTCATTGAAATCGCACGTTGTATTGTATATTTAGAGCCTAAATTCAGCCGAAGGCTGTTTGATCTATTTCTTAGTGTTTTGTTTGAGATCCAATGTTTGAAGTCCAATCAGAACCCCAAACAGGACGAGATCCGATATTTTGCTTCTTTTTAGCCCAAAGAACGTTAGCCCAGAAGGGCTATTAATTTCGTTTTGGCATTTTGCATTGGTTTACTATAAATGTCGACTCAGTTTTCAAACTGTTGCCACCAAATATTACAGCCTGTGTTATATTTAAAGAAATTAAATAGTGAAGAATCTGCATAAATATATGTATGTTTTTCACATTGTGATAAAACGACGGGGCGTAAAGCCACCAAATTTTGAAGAACGTACGTTTCCACCCGAATATGAGCATCTGGAAGCCCAAATTTGGAATTTGTTTTATTATCTATTTCATATTTTGTATAACTTTAACGAATTTTTGATTAACAAACTCAACGATTTCAAAGTGAGCATTGGCAACACTGTATTAAAAAAAAACAACATTTTTATCTTCAGCGCGAGATTGTGAATTCGAAATCCTAAATTCACATTATTCTCATTTTAAAATTATTTTGCGATATTGCTGTTAAATTGAATTTTATGGTTAAGTGCGAAGAACATGAAATTTAATAAATAAAGATAACCCACAAAACGTTAAAAAAGTCCCTTTGGGTGGAATATAAAATCTGAAAGCTTTCAGATTTTTTTTTGCTTAACTATTTATAATTAGTTTAATAATTTATTAAATTTTTATTTATATCTGTATATTTACTGAATTTTGATTAAAATTTAATTATTACTTATTTTATTTATATATATATTATTTTCCCTTTTTCTTGACAGCCTTCCAGATGGCCGCGCTACTTCTGACTTTTGATATTAAGCCCTGGAAAGTATTGAAAAGCACAAATAGTGTTCTAATATTCCACTATGTTCTTAAATTTCCTTGTAATATATGCATTAAGTCTACTTATGTTTACTTACTTTGCTTACAAAAGAGGAAAACAAAAAAGTCTTAATGCATTTTGTAGGTAAGTTGTTCTATGCATTTTAAATCATGAAAAGAATTTTAAAATGATTGTAAATTAATTATCTGTAATTAGTTCGAAATTAAATGCCTAAGTAATTAAACTATAGTGTTACTACAACTATAGTGTTTAAAATTTAAGAAAGGTATCAAATAACGCAGTTGTTTCGAGCACAAAAATCATGTTCCGTGTGATATTTTGTGATTAAAAAAATGAAATAATTTGAAAATTTTGTAGAGGCCTTCTGTGGAAACAAATTGCATTTAATAAATTGTTCCTTATCCCGCAGAATGTCTTTTAGGAAAATCTGACGTGGACACCACGGGACTTTCTTCTACGACCTAAATTATACACATTTTTGATTCATCATTTAAACTCATCTTCGAATTTCATTACAGATATACTATTTCTCATTCAACCTATTCAGTTCTCAGTTCGCGGCAAGGTAAAAATACATAAAAATTCAAAACATTTTCATTAAAGATACATCATTAAAAATACAGAAAAACATAAAACAGCAAATACAGCTAAAGAAGAAAAACATTGCAATTAAAATTAGGAAGGGGAAAACAAGTAATTCGGCCAACGAGAAGACAGACAAAATTTTCGATGCACAAAAGTTTAAAGTTAAATTTTGGCTCCACAGGGCACAACGACTTTAAGCTGATGTAGCATGTGACTCAATTCACTATACCGCTAAGAGTTTCCAATGGAACCAAATAGCTGACAAGTTAGGCCTAGCCGTCACTTTTAAATTTTTGATAATTGTACAATTCTACCATTCTGCATAAAAACCTTAACCGGAACGTAAGAATAACATAATACAATCACTTTTAAAGAAAAAAATGCACAATTTACCAACACATAGGAATAAAAAAAAAACAGAGTTCACCGAGCCGGGTAAGAGGGTAGATATATATATATTATATACAAAATTTCAATGTTCTATGGCTAATTGTTTTTGAGTTATGCAAGATGCATGCATAGGTGCGTACGTACGTACATACATCGGTCACGAAATTGTTCCTTCCAAATCGATTTTTAATCTAGTTTACAATCATCCGTGTTGGAAAAAGTAATACTTTATTCTTTCCTTACGTACAGATGTCACCCCCAAAAAATCATTCAAATGGATTCGAGATTGGTGAAAATGGATATTTCCGTTGAAATATAATATCCAAAATTTTTCAAGATTGCAATATTGCTTGAACTTCGTACAAGAGAGTAAAAAGAAGTAATGAATGATACATAAAATTTTTTAATCCATAATATATAAAATATTTTAGTCCGTAGTATGCAAAGTATGGTACTTACGTATTTTCCAGTCTACCATGAAATTTATCGTAGATCCTGCAAGCTTGAGATCAATTTGCCGACATTTTGTAGGAACAATTCGTTCTTTATTTTATTAGATAATCAGCAGATAGAAGTTACGAATATCAAGCCAGTTTTTCTAAATTCTCTTGAAAGTTTATGTATTATATCTTTACAAAATGTGGAATTTTATGTCTATTCTTCAAAGCAAAATTCCTTCTGAATTAACCTTTTTGTATCGAGAAAGGTTATAGATATAGCCTAAACGTTGTTGCGAAATCTGGCGAACATTCCGTGAATATGTTTAAAAGGATTCCATTTGGAAACTTTATAAACTAATATAACGTAATAAACGTTTATAACTGTAATAACCCTGAGGACATCTCTTGAGTATTATCATTACAGTTCATTATAGCATTGTGTTCCCAGTACTTATTATATTTATCTCGTTGTGTTTATCTGTTACTTATCATGTTTATCTCCTATTTTTGTTGCATCAAAACAGATGTTCGATTTAATTTGTGAATTTCAAATAGTATCGAAATTATTTTGTAATCTCTTAATGTCCTAAATCATTATTTTTAATAAATACTGGATACGAGGTTACGTTGGATTGCACGATGTACATAGTAGGTAAACTCTAGATCCTTTGGAAAACATCAGATGCTCATTTGCTCAACCTTTCTTTCCAAACTCTTATTTAAGCTTGCAAGTATGTTTTAACAGTTAGTAGTATGGAAAGGCATTACCAGTTGACCCATGGTACATAACTGGTGTCCTCCATACTTTTGCCTGTACTGTATCCTGATGATAAATAAAGCTTCGTCAAAGAAATGCCTATCTTATTAAATCCAAGAGAAATCAAAAAAAATAATTGTAAGTGCAAAAATACAAAATAAATTTTATCAGATTGCACAGAAAGCATAAAATTGCCGATTTCATTTAACATTGCCGAAATCGCTTGCGCTCTTCATGCTATCAACACGAAATGAATTCGATGAGGCAGAAATCCAGATGGTGGCGGCCAGTGCAAGTAATGATGTTTATTTCGCCATTTTTACAAATGGCATCCCAGGTCAGAACCAATAAAACAGTATTTGAGGTTAACGAATAAGTGTTCAGATCCGGCAGTTACCAGTTCATTTGCTTAAGCAACTGAAAGTCAAAGAGAGAAAATTCTTGAATTGATGTTCATGCTCCCCTCCCCCATTCGCTACGTCCTCTTTCCACAGTGATTCATGACGTAACATGACAAGGCTACCACGCTGGACATTTAACGCCCCATTAACAGAAAAATACAGTAAAGTCATATATAACATTGTTTCTTTGACCTACAATATTTAGAGTTTTAGCATTTTTACAAATACGAACTGGAATGAATGTTTCTGCATTAATATCTATATGATATAGAAGATATCGTTTAGAAATTTAGATATTTGGATATTACGCAGTGCCCTCTGGTAACCTCATCGCCGGTTATGTCCTTCATGATTCTGCTTGCTTCCAAGCATTGAGCCGATCTAAAGTCTATTCCGAATATTTCTTGAAAGAAGCGGTTTAAACTGTTAAGAAACGGCAGGAATGTTTTTTTATCCTAAGGTGAATTTTAGACAGTTATTGAGAGCGAATATCTGCATTGCATCATTTTTTATAACTTTTTTCTTGCGAAAATTGCTGTGAACAACGTTTGTTAGTATTGGATAACTTTTATTGCATTTTGCATTATGGGTTTGCTAGATTTTTCAAGAAATTAAGTCGAAGCAATTCTTTATTTCCAAGTATGTGTTATTTTGTTGAAAATTCGAGTGTTCCAATTCTCCTGCAATGAAATTTGTGTATTAGGGAAGATATACGATATTAACAAAGCTACTACACACTATTAATATAAGAACGAGAGCTAGTTCGAGGGAAGAAATTTACTTCCTTATTTAGCAGAATTTACCTGAAGGGAGATAATGTGGAGAACAACAATATCTTGATGCGAATCTGAACACCTTGATGCGAATTACCTTGACAAGAATATTTCTATGATCTCACACAGACAGAATTAAATTACATAGAATTTAATTACAGCGGCAAGCAAATGGGTTTACTAATTCCAGTGAGTGGTTCTTAGGTAAATGAATCGGACTGTTCGCTGATTCACCTCCCATCCCATAGCAAGAGCATCGCAAAATTGTGCTAAAATTCTTCTTCTGAGTCTAAATCTGACTATGAAATGGAATTCAGCAAACTCGAAACCACAAGAAAAGACCCAATATTGGCAAAACGTGCCATAACAGGGAAATTACTTCACATACATAGCTCCTTACTGTTTTGCATTCTTTTTATTTTCCAGCCGACTACTTATTTTATATTTTTTGCATAATGAATTGGATAGAGCATTATAGAAATCAATAATTAATTTAAATTTTTTTTCAATGCTTCAAACAATTGTCACGTCTGTAGAACATGAAGGACTATATTTCCTCTTCTTCCGGCATGACATTTTATCAGCAAGCACTAATTTTAAAAAAATGTCTGTAGTGTAAAAAGTAAATAAGAATATTTATTATTCAGTATGTTTGATACAGAACAGTAGTACATAGAAAAATAATAAAATTCAGGTCATAAGCCTTTCTTTGTAAGACTGATAAAATATTCTTGCTTTTTTGCTTTATCGAATTACTTAACAATGCGAAGTAAACAAACACAATAACAAACTTCTGAATTGTCACTAAAGAGTGACATAATATTGACTCTGGCATGTCATTAATGGTGCCAGTCGAAAATTGATCTCGTAAGCCTTGTAATCCTGCAAACCAGCGTCGCTGTTTATTTTCTAATCAAACTGTATCAATAATGACCTCCAAATGATACAAGTTGACAAATTACTCAACGACCTTACTCATTCTTTTAATAATCAAAAGATTTATTAAGCGACAGTTGCTCAATTGGGAAACAGAAAGAAATTAAGTTAGCCCAAAGTGAAAACCCTTATAGATATTTTATTTACTTATCAATTTAAATTGTTTTATTCATTTCAGAGTTCTAAATACGCTGTGAAACTTCAAAGAGTTAGTGAATACAATGTTTAGAGTAATTACGGAAGCAAGAAACACATGTTTGATGCGCTGTACAGTGATCTACATTTTGTACAAGAAAAACGTTTTTAATGATGGGATACACGTTCTGATAAGATATACATGTTCTGATTAAAAATATGCATCCAGTATATGTGCCACCATGAAATATTCCCTGAAGTGTTGGAATATTTTCAGCCGTTTCCAAGTGAAATTAACGTCCAGCACATGCTAACCTCCGGAAGCACTGGTTTAAATGCAATGTGCCTGCCTTCCAAACATTAAAGAGATTTACGAATCAAGCATATTGTTCATTTCATTTGCTAGATCGTTGCCATGTATGGGATCTAGAGTTATTATTTATGAAATATAAATGCACAGTGCATTATGACAAAAAGAATTTTAAAAACTTGTACAATAAGTCTTTGTTTATTAATTTTTTTACTTTCTTGTGCGAAGTAAAAAGGAAGTATTGTAATCGGGAAAAATTTCGATATCATATCTCAACGAAAATATCCATTCTTACCGCTATCGAATGCAATTTAACGATGTTTTTGCGGGACATCTGTACGTAAGGACAGAATAAAGCTCCCTTTTTCCTGAAACAATTTATAAAACTGATTTAAAATGGATTCAGAAGAGATTTTTTTTCGTGATGCCTGTACCTGCGTACGTATGTATGTAGCTCTCATAACTTAAAAATAAGTAATTTCAGAACGTTGAAATTTTGTATACAAGACTGCCATAATATGCAGTTGTGCACCTCTCTTTTTGGTTGCAATCCGCCACACCAAATGTACATAAATATATGTACATATATACCCACTCTGTTACTCGGCTCAGTGAGCTCAGTTTCTTTATTCTTATATGTTTGTAAATTGTGCATTTTTTGCTTTAAAATGATTGAGTCATGTTGTTCTTATCTTCCGGTTAAGAATTTTATTCCTTTAGTAAATCTGAATGCAATATTTATATAATTATCAGCAATTTAAAGGTTGTTTAAGTGCGGCTAAGCCTAATTATTATTACCATAGCAGCCATATTTGTCAACATTTGAAACTTAGGAGAAGAGTGGATTTGTTGCCAATCTAGAGAAACTAAGCTTCGCAACAACAAAGATAACTCCTTCTTTTATTATTCCGAATTAACATGCTTAATCCATTCTGGAATTTAGTCGGGGAAATAAGTGTTTAAGATTTTCTTTGTAATTTTTAATATAGATATTTTGAGTTTTTATGTATTTTTTGCCTTGCGATGAAGTGAGAACAGAATTGATTGAATGAGAAATACTGAATCGTCTGTGAAAAACTGTTTCTCTCTCTCTCTCTCTCTCTTTTTTTTTTTTTAATTTCTTTTACACATCGTTTTATATTTATTATAGTATTTGAATAGGACATGTAGCAACGATTAGATAATTCTTCAGATGATGGAATATTTGTCCGTTCTGTGTTATAAAATGAATGAGATATAACGCTTTTAAGTGATCCTAGCGCCACAGTGTTGCTATGGTAAACAAATGTAGTGAATTTTAAAGAGTGAATTTATTCTATTGCGGTCTATGCGCTATCGACGAAGTAAATTTATTTCAATCCAATCAGTATAAATGAAATGCAAAAAAAAATGCATATAATTTAATATCCCCTTAGAAGTCATTTCATGTGATGTGCAGATCAGATTTTTTTTAATTCGCAGGCAAAACTTCGTTTCTAAGTAACAAAACTTTGAGCAAACGAAACATAAGTGTGCACTTACTTTAAGTTTTCAACTTTATGCCAAGACTGGTAGTAAACAAAGTAAATCGTCTAATGAAAGTGAAATATGTGACCTAGTATCCGACTCCCATGAACAGCTATCGTTTGGCATCTGTGTTAGATTTAGGAAAACAGTCGTGTTCGACAGAGAAATCTGAAGATTCGTTTTGAAATCTGAAGATTTTGCTTTATTTTTATTGTGCGAAAACCCGAGAATTGTCTAAGCCTTGTGCTTTTGGGTTGAGCAACAACACAATTGTTCTTTACGAACGGCCAATGCATACATATGTATGTAGAAAGAATGGTAATTTAGAATTCTTTGATGAATTCGCTGATATTTCATGCGGAATTAAGTTAATGAATAACATTACCCTTCCCTAATAGGTATGGGCAAAGAAGAATCATGTTCAATTTAGAAATAAACCGCATACGTTCTTCAATGAACACATAAATTTTCAACTCTACACACTGATATGTATTTCTCTTGTGACACACTGATATGTAGCTTGGCAGCCTATGCATAAGTGAATTGTAAGCGAATTGTAAATAAGTGAATAACACAAGTGACAAGCAAATATTACACAGGAACTCTGCAAATATGTGAATAGCAAATATGATATACATTAAAATACCCAGTTGATATTGTTCAGTATAAATGCAATAACCACAGGTCACAAATACCCATCTTCCGAAGTAATTTTATAAATTCCGCTACAAATTTTAATATTCTGTAGAGATATTTGGCTGGGCCTAGAGTCAATAGAATGCTCCATCAATTGAATACAAATGCTGATAGTCATATAACAGAAACGTAAGAACCGGCCTCCCCCGTCCTGGGATCCACTAGGGCCTGTCTCTTGGGGTGTGTGTGTCCAAGCTCCTGTGACTGCTTCAACGGCGCGCAGACCCCCACAGTTTCTGCCTGGCTTTATACAAACTTGGGACAAGGAAGAAACGATAGCAAAATGTAAAAAAACAAAAATTGAAATCTTGATCATCTCCGCCTCCAGGCATCACTCCATTGCCTTCAATTTTCCACTTGGTGCCTTGTCCACTTTGTCAGGCGCCGTCACTGGGACTATGAGTACTAAACCCCCGATGACTAGGTCGGTGATCTCCGATCTAGCTCCAACACAGACAGAAGAACAGACACGACAGTACCAGTACGGTTCCTGCCAAGCCTGAGCCAACCTTAGACTGAGCTAGGGCTCTAGTCCTGTGAAGTCAACTTATATACCCCCTAATTGAGACTGCCTAGGTACAGATCCTAACCAGTACTTCCCAGGAATTCTCCTGGGTCAACCCCGGGGGGGAATAGTCATATAATAGGCGGTATAGCAACTCAGCTGGTGGTAAGTAAATAAGTAAGAAGATCCTCCGCGAAAGCATCCCTTCCCTTAAGCAGATATCGCTCGCAGGCTTTGCCGTAATCATAACAATCAAACCAACTT
>KK118339.1:31267-59589 GCA_000611955.2 Stegodyphus mimosarum | reverse complement strand
GTATTCTCAAGAGATGTACAACTTATAACGATAATTTGATGTATCTGCCATTGTAAACTGTTCTTTAAGGTTTATTCATACTTACACTATTCATATAGACTTAAGGTCCACCAGCGGTCGAGCGGTGAATTTGCTGAATATTGGTGATTTCTACCTCATTCTATTCCATTTCGTAGTTTCCCCACGCATAATATGAACACGAGCCAGTTGCCCTTAGAAAATTCTGCCCTTGGGAGATAGCTCTAATATTCTTTGCCATAATCACTTAAAATCGAAACCATATATATTTTTCAGCCCATTTTTGGCTATAAAGTGAATTCACATTTACTAGGCAGGCTGGGCTGAACCCAGATTCTAACTAATACTTTATGATGCTGTGCATTAAAATAGACACGTAGTGCTAAGCTAGATAATTCAAAAACAAACTGATGAAGGCGACTGTACACTGGTGTGCAAAAATTAAGGACGAAGTCGAAAAATTAGCATATCAGCTGAACGAAGAGGCAGAGCGGACAGAAAGACCAATCAGGAGATTAAGTAAGGTGATGTACGGTAGCACATTCGCAGATATGCAGGTAGACGTAATGGGAGAGTGTCTGAGTAGTATAAAGCATGTTGTCGGTGTAAGATCAGTATTTCTGGCAGAGATTGCACGCCGTATAGCAGTTAAAATCACACCGAGTTGCTGCCTCAGCGAGAAATGGCGAATAATCAATCTGTTAGACGACATCTGGATGCTTTTACCCGAGGTCGAATCATTGGGAAGTTGGATGAAGGCCGCAGTGTGACAAGTGTGGCGGAATTGCTCACAGCATCGTTTCACGACTTTGGAGACAATTTCAAACTACAGGAACAGCTATCCGGGGGTTTAGTAGTGGTCGTCCACGAGGAACCACACCCGCAGATGACCGGTATATTGCCTTACAGGCCAGAAGAAACAGGCGGCAGACAGCGGGAGAAATCGCTAGACACACGACACAGGCGACTGGACGACCGATATCGCGTTTTACCGTGGCCAGAAGACTGCACGGTGGTGGTCTGTTTGCACGACGCCCTGTACGGTGTGTACCTCTAACGCCTGCCCATCGGAGAAGGCGTTCTCTGTGGTGCCGGGAACACCGGAATTGGAGAGACAATGAATGGGGACGAGTACTCTTTACAGATGAGAGCAGATTTAGTCTGAGTTGCGATTCTAGACACATACACATCTGGACAGAGCGGGGAACACGCAATAACCCCTTCAACATCATCAAAAGGGACTGTTTTGGAGGTCGCGGAGTTCTCGTTCGAGCAGACATAATGCTTGGTAGCCGGACCGACCTTCATATCTCCCAAGGAGGTTCGTCACCTGGGACTGCTATTGTGACGAGGTTCTTCTTCCTTACACGCGTCTTTTCACAAGGGCTATGGGTCCTCAGTTCCTCTTCATGGACGACAACGCTCCACCTCATCGCACGGTTACTGTCGAGGAGCTGTTGGAGAGTGAAGATATTGAACACATGGATTGGGTCGGCAAGGTCTCTGGATGTATATCCCGTCAAGCATGTACGGAACTTACTTGGGAGACCCGTGGCAGCACGTTACTTATCGCCAGTAACGATTCCGAAACTGCGATTGGTGCTACAAGAGGAACGAGCAGCAGTGTCTCAACAGCTCATTAACAAGCACATATCCAGCATGCACAAATTATGTGAAACCTGCCTAGTAGTCAGGGGAGATGATATCCCCTATTAAAGACCGGATGTTTCTTGCTGGACACTCACAGGACTGTTTCGGCTTCTTGCTGGACACCCATCACAGGGATGTTTCGGCCTTCAGTCGCATTGCGCTCCATGCTACTTTTTTAATAAAACTTCTTTTTATTCCTCTGATTTCTCTTTTAGTAAGTGTTGCTTACATTACTCATGTCCCTACGTATTGGGGATCTTACGGTATTAAATGTGTTGATTTGGAAAGCTTTTGTACAAAGTTATATTGAAAAAACCGTCTCGTCCTTAATTTTTGCACACCAGTGTAGATAGTCAGAGTTTATTACCCATGTCCTCTTATGAACACGCAAGGAATGAAGGAAACGAAGACGCCGACTTCCTTACTAAAGTTGCAGTTACTACTCATGATTCGGAAGCTATAAATTTAAAAAGTCCTATGTTAAACCTAAAAACAAAATCATATCTGGCAGAACAAATGAAACTCCGTTTTCCCCTAAGCAGTAGAACATATGAACAAATCACTGT
This sequence comes from Stegodyphus mimosarum, assembly GCA_000611955.2. Taxonomy (NCBI): domain Eukaryota; kingdom Metazoa; phylum Arthropoda; class Arachnida; order Araneae; family Eresidae; genus Stegodyphus; species Stegodyphus mimosarum. Next base: position 57,355 of record KK118339.1, on the reverse strand, counting down.
AACTAACGGAAAAGATGTCTCAATAATCCCAGTTTAAATCAACTGATATCTGGACATGGATCTATCCCCACGTTCTACTACGAGAGAGATACCTCTTTTCCAGACAACTGTGTTTGGGGCGAAAGAGGATCTCCAGAACACTCCCTTATCTCATGCCCATTAACACAAGTACATTACAGCATTAGACCAACAAAAACAAACTCGAGTTTCAAAAATATATCATAAATAATCCTAAATTTGATCACAAAATAAGCAATATTGTAAAATACCTTTGTGAATAAGGACAATTTGTGAGCAATAACTGTAACGAAAAATTCTCTATTTAAGTACACAAATTCTTTTAAATAATAACTAAAAATTCCTGTTTTGGAAAGTTTAAACAGAGCTTCTGTAGGATGCTTCACTAGATCAGTAGCATCACGGAATAGTACCTGTAGAAACACATGGTAAAGTCCTGGTGTCTCTTATGTTTATTCCTGTTCTGTCTTGTTTTGTTACGAAAGAAAAGCTCGCTGGAACATTTGACAGTATATAAAGTTTCTTTTCTGCTGTAGATACTCTAAAAGCACACCTAACCTCAGGAACAATGTGGGCTATGCTCAGTAGTCCTTGAGCTTGCGTTTTTTGAACAATTTATTGTCTAGTAAACGATCCCATATACATAAATGACACTATGTTACAATATTTTGAGCCTGTCTACTTTGAGCCAATCAATAAATCTTCCCTAAACGTGTCTCCTCTAAATCATGTTCTCGAGACATAATTCGTATCAAGAGCTTCAGTAAACCAAACGTTACTTCAAACGGGGTACAACAGGAAAGAACCGAATACGGATTGCGAAGTTACCTATGTGATCCCAGAAGGGGTTTTAATAAGCTAGAAAAGTAAACTGAGCCTCTGAGATCACTTTGACGAGCATCACTTTGACGAGCTAGTAGGTGGAACTCCGAGAACGGTCAGGAGAATAATGTGGAAAAACCATTGTTTCTCTAACATGCTGTTCCCACACATGCACATGCAGTTTTTGTACTGCATGTACAGGGAATGAATCAGATGGAAAGCGACGAGAGACAAAGACCACTTCGCTCAAGAAAATGTCAAAGCTAGATTACGAAGTTGTGGTATGTACGCATGTGAGTAGCGCCCAGACTGCAGATGCATAACATAGAATTGCCCTTGTAATGAATAGGTATATCCTTCGCTTTTTGTTGACAGACCCTCCAGATTATAATATACATAGAAGCTGGTCTACGTATTCCAGAGCTTTGATTGTGACCATTCCTTTATACCAACCACTTCACTCATTTACATTAGCCTTTGGTCTCATGACCCTGAATAACAGTTAGGTATTAACTTCATTCACATCTTAATAATGAGATTTTTGTAAAAAAGTCGTGAACTTCTTCTGAAACACCTGCAAGAACTAAATTCAAGTACTTAAAGTTCACGAACGTGACATAGCTTTTTCGCGAGCTTTTTCAATAATTGTAATGCGTAACTGCATTATAATTGCTTGCTTTTCCAATAAACATTAGTGGAAGTTCAGAGTGCCATAATTTAGATATACTAAATTTAATTTTAATCGCATTTATCCAAAATGATTCCATTCTTTACTTTAGCGATTCTTTCTGCATTAACTGATGAACAGGCGTAGGCTCCTGAATAATGTGATTTCAAACTGCTCATTAACTGTATCTGGAGAGGAACCAGCGAGACCTTTCATTTTAGATGTTAATTGGGCTCACTCAAGGTCATCGTAATGACTTTCGCTCAAAGAGTGAACCCTCTAACAATAAAATTCAACCTTCGGCACTTCCTAATTGAAAAACCGCCGGAACTAAAGCAGTAAATTTCTGGCCAACGATCCGAGAGTTTATTGACTCTCAGCAAGCCAAGGTGTTCTTACAAAGCGAAGATGCCCAATTACGCATGCGCCGAAAGCACCCCGCTATCTCCTCATCAAAAGAATGAGTATTTAAATGAAGTATAAATATGTGATAAGGGAAAATTACGAGTGACGTGAGAAAACGGTCGATTCACATTTCGTCGACCCCTAGCTGAGAAAGAGTTCTAAAAGATATATCCCCCCCGTCTAAGGTTTGTTGAAAACAGGCGAGTTCATAAGAAAAGAACTAGCCCAGCGGGATGCAAACAAAAGTACTTTCACTTCAATCTGATTTCTGTAACAGAAAAGGATAACTAAGAGGAGAGTAAAACGGACAAAATAATTATTATGACTTTATAAATTATCATGCAAGGTAATACGATTTTGAAAATGAGTAAGTTTCGAGTCAATTATTTTTAGCTTAATTCTATGAATTAATTTTCAATTTTAATTAAATTTATGGTGTATTTTAATCCTAACAATCATTTGATGCCATAAAATTCTTGTGAAGGATATTTATTTAAAAAAGAGTATGGTGGCCTGAATGAAACTAAATGTTGTTGCCAGTCCATGAGGCATAGGATCTTTCATTCATTACCTTAAATTTTAACTCTAGATTATTTATCAACTGCATAACAAAGTGAGCTGTTTAAGAGCAAAATGCAAATACTTTTCAATGAAGAGAGTTTCATTAACATTCACGCAAAGAATATAATTAACAAGAGAAGTCTTTAAATTAAGGTTCGTGTTCACAAAGTCCTTACTTGTCCTTTGTTTTCGCAATTGTTGGTCATAGATATATACTTCCAGTTACAAAAACGTTTTAAATGAAGCAAGTATATGCATACTGTGCAATTTTTAAATTAAAAAAAAAAGAAAAGAAAGAAAGAAAATCAAAAATTTCCAGAGATATTTAATCCTAAAATTTGTGATTTTGACGGCATTTTTAATTTGCATGAAGGTCTCGGTTAACAAATAAATTGGAATAATTCAAGGTTTGTTCCTACCCCTCTTAAATACCATTCAATGAAATCCTTTTTGATTTACTAGTGTCTTTAATTCATAATTGTTTCACATATAGACGCCAGATGAAAGACTAAAAGTTACTCATCAGGTGCAAGCTGGTGGTTTTCGCGAGTAAAATATTCTGAAACTATCTATATTTATCGTAAGTTAACAAACATTATTGACTAGTAAAAAGTCAACATACTTTAACAATTTAAAATACAAATTTTAATTGTTAAATAAAGAACATGTAATACATTAAAAAAACACATACATTCGTCTCCAAAATTTTCTGAAATTTTTTTTCGCTATTCTTAACCTCAAGTAGACAGCGATCTCGATTACACAGACTGTCTACTAAACGCATCTCCTCGTTGTTTCCGTTAGACATTTCAGGTTAAAAATTCTATATTCCTGCAGAAATTTTACTGAACTTTCCTTCATTGCTTGCAAATTCCAACATAAGAAAAAAGTTAGTTTTTCAAACAAACATTTAAATTTGAAATTTTTTAATCGAAAGACTCATTATCTTTTCAAATTTTTTCTTTCAGTTTATACACTCGTGTACCAATATTTATTAATCAGATATTTGAAGTTAGAAGATTGTTCGTTTATGGACGAGTAGTACAAACTGCTGTAATACTCGCTTCTCTGCCATACTTACATTCTATTTCCTTTGTTTTTAAATGAGTGTTTCGTAAAGTTTTTATGTTTTCCCACTTGCTTATCTTCTGAAATTCTTCTCTGCATAAACCCTTCTTTATAAGAAAATTATGTTTTTTATATAAACGTAAAGAAGTATATTAATAATAATTTTCTGTTTTAACACAACGTGAAACTATGTCAGGTTGATGCATTTGAAGTGGCCACTTTCAAGTAACATTTAAAAAGATCACCGAGGGCACTTTCATATGGATGAAATTACTTATTTGGTAGATATGTGGTTAATATGCTGTGTCTGTCATTTGCCTCTGAGGTTATGCGTTTAAGGAACTGTGAAAATAAATCATCGACTCTGTATATTATTATAATTTTTCCTATGAATCAAATTGCGTCATTCTGCACGATCTACAGCAAGCAATACATTATTTGAACTACATGCAGATCGTGAACGTACTATTCATCATTAAAGTGAGAAGTTCTGTTCTCATCACTCGCACTGCACTAAATACATCACTGGCAGATGCACTAAATAGACATCGACAATAATTTTTTCAGATAATATTCTGAGGCAGATTGTGAAAGATGACCATCAGAGAGCGTATATATGTGTGGTGGCAAGCCCTCACGTTTTTCACTTCGAATTCCATTTCGACAGTGGCAACGGACATTGGCTAAAGAAATTATAAATAGACTGGTTTGGAGTTCACTCCCTCTCGACTCGGAGTTTTTGCGAGTTTCTTACACCGTTGTGGCGTTTGAAACGGGCTTCTGTTGCTGATTCATAGACTTCGGAGTGACTGGATTTGTTCTTTCAAAACTCATTTAGAGTAATTTTTACCAGCGTAAGCCACTAATGCACATTCTTTCTGCGTTTTCTCTTGCTTTTGCACGTTTCCGGAATTGTCTCACGAATCCTGACCGAATTGAACTATAGCTTTATTGAAGCAGATTGTTGCTGATTGCGATGAATTCAAGACACATGTGGTCAAGAACGCAATGGATGAAGCAGATAAGCGGATTTATCGTCTCGTTTAAAATTTCGTGCTCCAGATAGTTGATGAGATACTGATTTACAAGGAGCAAATACCTGAGCTGTTTCTTTCAGTCTTTATCATCATTACTTAAGTCCATTGAGCTGCTGAGCCTGCTGTCACCATGGACACGAACACGGACTCTGTCACTGAGGATATGGCCTTTAAACTAGTCCTCGTTAAACGCAAACCAGCCCCAAATTCCCCGACACCACCCAAGGGTAACGGATTCGCTGTTCTTCAAGACGAAAGCGACAAAATCAACGTTGAAGAGGAAGATACCCCCTTAGTCCAAACCCAGCCCAAAAGAAGAACGTAAAGAGCAGAAGCAAAGCCAACCAGACTGCATAAATTATATGCAGTTCCCAAGTACTTGTATTCTGTATACTCCTGACGGTATTCAGTCCGCTTCAACGACCTTGAAGGCCGTCTCTACTCAGGCCATGCCCCCGAAAATCTTTCGATGAATGAGACTGAACAGGACGCATCAGGTGGCAGTGATTTCAGTTATCCTACTAAAAGGGCGAAACTGCCCCCGTGATTATCAAATTCAGACTATTCATGTAAAAACCTCTGTGGAAGAAGTCACAGAGTCTGGGAAGAAGTAAAGTTAGAGAAGTCTGGGATTAAGGATTTCAAGACCCAAATGAAAGCCAGGTACGAGTTTCACGTGAACGTCTTGAGCATAGATGCTCATCAAAAAGTTTCAGCCTGGCCGAATAGCAAGACTATTAAATTCCACACATACCAGCTTCTGATAAGAACATTAAGGCTGTCATCCGAGGTCTCCCTATGGACACTAGTGTTATAGATACAGGAGAAGCTCTTATTACAGAGGGCTTTCAAGTTAACAAGTTTGTGCAGACGACCAGTAGTAAGTGCCCGGAAATCATTAAAATACCGTTATTTCTAATCATCCTTCCCAAAGAGGACAAGTCAAAAGAAGTTTACAATGTCAATTATCTAATGCGTCTTAGCACTAATTTGGAACGCTACAGTGATTCCTTTGTCAGTCCTTCTTCCGTGCGCAAAACCAATGTCGGCATACTTCTCGCTGTGCGACATGTAATTTAGGACTGTATGAAACCAGAAGAGGAGCTTACTCGCTGATATCATTGCTGTCAGAAACATACGACCAGCTTTAGGGGATGTTCATCCTACCCTAAAAAACTTTCCTCATATGTTTAGCCGGGAGTTACCAATGCTTATCGTGTGATTAGCAATGACATATTGAAGCCTAAGTTAACAGATTGATTTGATCAACGTGATTAGATTGATTGATTTAATCAACGTGATTAGATTGATTGATTTAATCAACGTAGTTAATTAGATCGTTAACTACGTTGACTTTCCTCAGTTGCAAGAGCTTCAGTCCAAGTTCAAAGAAGCAAATGCCGTTGTCGGTAAGCTGATGACCGCTCTAGCTAAGCTTTCTGAAATTGCTAGCCTTCTGCTTCTACTGGAGAAATTTCAATAGTGAACTCAGCGGTGGAACATATGGCTAGTAGCACCAATCCGCAATGAATCCCATAAAAAGTTATGTCATGGAATACACAGAACATTAGTACACATTTCCTGGAGTTTCATTACTTTGTAATCCAACACGACGTTGGCATATGCCTCTTTTCGGAAATCCATGCTAAAGCTTGTGAATTACTCCTTCTGTCACTGCGATAGGTTACATCATTGCAGCGGTGGAGTACTAATTTATGTGAAACGAACTTTAGAATCGAGCTTCAAAAGTTCCAGTAATTCTCATAGAATTGAGGCCCTCAAATTCACCTCATTTGGGTCTTGAAGGTAGTTGTTAAGCTGCCTAAACTCGGTTCAGTGATGGTTTGTTCCGCTTACAGTAAACCGAATAACCAACTGACAGCCAATCATCTGGACGATTTATTGGATAAAGGCTTTTCGACCGTTTTAGGAACCGACCTCAACGCGAAGCACCGCGACTGGGATTGCAATAATACTAACTTAAATGGACAGACTGTGCAATGTTTATATTAGTAATCATCCGGTATATTTTTATACACTAGGTGAAACTACTTATGGGCCTAACATCATGAGTAGGAGGCCGGACATCCTGGACTTCTTAATCTCTACGACCAGTGTTATCCGTACTCAATGATATAAGGTCTGATTACGTGCCAGTTCTGGCCTGTCTTGTTGCGAACAAACCCGAAGACCTACCTACAGTAAGTTTAACGACCTGGAATTTTTATCACAACCTGCTCATGATTTCCACTCTCTGTTTCGGGCTGCTAAAGGATAATACGGATAGAGACTGTGCCATTGAGGAAATTCACAAGGTTTCTCAAAAATTCATTGACGTAAGATTCCAAAGCAGTGGACTGAAATTAAGTTTGAACATCACCGCCCTGTGCATATTAAGGAAATCATCACTTTCCGCAATCACTTACGAAAAGATTTTAATCGTAAATGGGATTCTAGGATTAAGACAGAAATAAATAGACTTAATCGACGTATCAAACACCTGATTCAGACACGTAGGGCCAGCGCGTGGAACGATAAAATTGAAAAAATCAACCTGGACGGTAAATATGTTAAGTCCATGAAATGTACTAGTCCCGATAACAACCATTGCAACAATTAAAATTGGTAGTGGTTACGTGTACTCTAACCACGAAAAGTCTGAAATCTTTGCTGAACATCTGTCAAATCAATTCAGCCCAAACACCTCTTCAACTGATATCGATTCGGAGCAGGTGGTTGTGGAATAGATCAGCGAATATTTAAATTCGTCTAGTGTAATGAACAATGCAAATATGGCTTCTCCTGTCGAGGTGAATTCCATAATTAGATCGCTCAAGCCCAGAAAACTCCAAGTAAAGATTACTTTTACGGGATGCTAAAAAACATGCCATTTAAAATTATTTGTAAACTCACAGGCAGCCTGGAAAATGGCATTAAAACCCTATTAATTACAGGTCGACAATCCTGTTGTCATCACTCAGCAAGCCTCTAAAACGTTTGATTTACAACCGCATCAAGAATGAACTCCAGTGCCTCGCTGGTAATGAGCATGGATTTACAAAAAGACTTTCTACGAATACGCAGCTCGTTCTACTTACTGAGTTCATCGCCTCAGCTCTTCATAACAAGATGTGTGGTACAATCCTGATGCTGCACGTGGCCAAGACTTTTGACCACGTCTGGCATCCAGGTTTCATACTTAAGTTGATCAAGCTGGGACTGCTTCGTAACCTGGTTCTGCTGATCAAATCTCTCTTAAAAGTCGCACCTTCGATATTAAACAAGGAAATGAGATCTCCAACGTTAAACGCATATATGCGAGAGTTCCGCAAGGCTCTAATTTGGGGCCGGGGCATTATTTTACATTCTGTATGTCAAAAACTTTAGAGACGTTTTAGAGACGACCAGTTTTAGAGACGATCACAACACCCTCCTGGCTTGCTACGCCAAGGATACGGCTGTTGCTGTTAAATCCAGATCGCCAAATCACGCCTTGGTCAAAATACAGGAAACGATGTCTGCCATTGTGAAATGGTGTTGCAAATGGAAAACAAGTATTTCACATGACAAATTAAAAATGCTGATGATTAGGAAATACCGCAAAACAACAGCTACTACGAAAGATGTAAGGCTTTTTTGCACCCTGGTTCTCAGAGTGGACAGCGCCAGTTACCTGGGGGTTACCTTTAATAGGTTATTCCCCTGGTCTCTCACGTAGCCACTGAAGTGTGTGGAAAAGCATATGGAATAATGTTCAAACTTTTTCCAGTGCGTAAAAATTATCAGCTTTCTATCAATTTGAAAAGAGGAATCTACATCACATCTATTAGGCCTATTATTACGTATGCGCCTCCCTCCTGGACTACTGCCAGCGAGCAAGATTACAAAAAACTTTAGGTGTTGCAAAATAAGACTCTTAGAATTTACACAGGTAGCTTGTATTTTATAAGGAACAGAAGCCAGCACTCGGATCTAAAAATAGAATCAATCAAAGATTTCACCGCACGCATTAATGGAAGATTTTATGAGGAAACATTAAGAAATAACCCAGCAAATATCGCAGAAATCCTGGAGTATATTCTCAAGGAAAATAGATTTTTTTAGGCCATAGCTGCTCATTTGTCGCATACTACACTGAACAATCAGGCTGACCAAAAAGAAAGCAGAATTTCCTAATGTTTTTACCAATCAGTTTGATATTTTGTCTTTGTAAATGAGTGAACTCTGAGAGACAACCAGCATCAAAACCGACCAGTCTCCAAATCTCCCCGATCTTCAATGTAGAAGCAAAGTGCTTCAATCTGTTTCCTCCCAGGTACTTATCTCTTATGGAGGTACTTGTGGAGGTACCAGGTCAGGTACTTATCTATTATGGAGAATATTTTTTATGGTCGCATCGCAGATCTGGCCCTAATGGAACTCTCTCCATAACTGGAAAGAGTAGGAAACGCTATTACCTGCTGTAGGCCAGTATGCCAACTAAGTATCAAAGTATCATTCGCTCTCTTTTCCCCCCTCGCTTCACCTTGAGATGTATTCTACGGTAGCGTGAATGATGGCTGCAAGGCACTTCAGGTAATTTTTCTTCCGAAGCCATGTCTACTGTCAAATCTTCGTGCTTCTTCGTTTGATTATTTATCCTTCATATTTGTGAACGAGCATGACAATTCTGTAAAAATAGCTGGTCATTTTTCATTCTTATCAAATACTACAGTTTTCCTGCGAGAATAGCTTCGAATTCTAACAAGTGATTTTTGCGATGCTTCAAGATTCTAATTTTTCCTTTTTGCAAAGTCCTAGGCTGAATTTGCGAAAGTGACTGTAACCTGAGTTATATAGGTTCCTTGTTCCAAATATTTCTCAGTATTTCTGCTGCAGTTACAGGGTTGAATAAAAGCGTGTTTCTCAGGTAAAATATATGTTGAATATATTTTGGTACTATACATGGGTAAGTCATTTTCATTTTTCTTAATTTAAGGTTATTAAGGCACACCAGAATATTATTGTAATCTTTTATTCTGGTTATTGCAATAATTCTTAACAATATGATAGCTAAGAGACTTAATAGTACCACTCTACTGTACTTCAGAGTCTGGCTGAGACAAAGAAGGTCCATGAAAAAGACACTCTGGATAGATTTGTACGTGGAGAAACAATACAGAAGATATTTTTGTCGAATTTTCATCAGCTATAAAATGCAGTTATCTGAAGACAATTATCATAGATCCTCTCAGTGGTTAAATGCGAAGAGTTTTCATGATGCTTCTTAAAACTCTCTCCATCCTTATATAGTGGTCTTGCTTTTGCTGTGCCTTCTGATTATGAGATATATTTTCAGATAAGATAAAAATTATAAATTCCAGTCTTGTGTCCAATTGTATGGAGTGAATCAACAACTTCTCCTGAAGCAACCAGAAATCGGGAACAAACACGGTGTCCTTATGTTGAAGGATAACACACGTAATTGACAAACTATACTCATCAGACATGTCTTTTCCACTGACTATGCTCATCAGACTTGTTCCCAAATAAATATCACATTTCTCGCCACCTGAAAAACGTATATCTCGGTCATATATTACACAGAAATCAGCGAAGCCATAGAAGACATCTTGAGGTCAAAAGAACGAAAATTCTGTATACATAGGACCCACAGTTCGGCACAACATTGGCATGGTGACTGCTTTTACTAATGTGTATTTTTCTTTTTTTTTTAGTTTCTGCACATGTGAAGATTTCGGCCACCTATCGGCCGTTCTGAATGCATTAACCTAATACATAAAAATATGAATTTCAGGAAGCATGCGAAAGAATTTTACAAACCTGTGAATACTGAAGTTACTTACAAAATACATTAGATTTGTTTAAACGCAAATACTAAAATTTGGAACTCAGAGTAAATACATTCATAATGAATAGAATAAAATTTTGGATTATTCACGCATTAGAATCGTCGTCTCCGTAAAACAAAATGTGACATTCAAATATCTCGGTTCACTAAAACTCAAAATTTTGCATTATTGCATTTTCATTATTACTAATTCTTCTTCGTTATGTCTACTAATTCTTCTTCGTTAAAAGAAAATGGTGAGCATTGAGAGTGAGTACTGAGATCATGTGAGTTGAATACTGAGATCGTTAGGACATGTGCTGCAGATTTGAAAAACCTATGGAAATGTAAGGGATTTCGTTTCTGATCGCAGTACCTTTTGGCTCGAATTCGTTGAGTACGTTTCATTAAACTGTTATGTGCGATATAAGTTTAATGGCTTAAACAGCGGATTCATGTCATGTATTACAAACAGTATGTGCGACAACACAACCAATAAAAATGTAGTGTTCTTAACTTTTTTACATCAGTTCATATTCGCACAATTTGAAATCGACGGATATCCTCAGTAAAAGCAAGAACTTGTAGTAAATTAGAGTTACTGTCTTAGAAGCGAAATGGAAAGAAGAATCAGGGTAGAACTGAAGAAAAAGATAATTTATAGGGAAGAATGATAGGGAGGCAATACGAAGGTAGAAATTGTCTTTTAGTTCTTGTAAGTCTTTACGAAATTCAGTGACCCTCAAAAAGCATTATTGGACAATGATGTTATGCTCAATTAACGTATCTTGTTTCTATGAGAGTGAGCCTCATGACACACGGTAAAGTGGGAAAACGCTGTAGAAGTTTGAAGTTCGAGATTTGTTAGCTCTCTTGACTAAACGAAGTTTATAACTGTCCATTTAAATTTTTTTCAAATAAATGTTATTTTCTACAGTAATGCTAACAATTTAATTTTGAAATATGATGGTAATAATAACAATAATTCAAAGGAATCAGTTTCCCTTAGAAAGCCCTACTGAAAAGGGTTGTCATCCGGAAGTAGATACGGTCTTCGATGTTTTGTTATTATTCAACCTAATCCTACTCAAAGGAAACAATTGTTTCGGATCATTTGACTATGACAAGGCCCATAAGGGTGATTGGTTAAAGGCACGAATGCCTTTATGGAGGCACTTTTAGGGAAAACTTTCTCATATTCCTATAAAATGCAGAGAAACACCCATACAACAATCTTTTTTTTTTTTTTTTGTCAGTATTCAAACGTGGGTCGAAGGTTACAGCCTAAAACGTCGCGCCAAAAGCAACCGCAGAGGAAAACGTCGCGAAAGAAACAACGCAGGGCAAAAGCGTCAAGGTACAAAACATCCTAGGAGAAAAGAAAGCAGAGGGAAAACATCGCATTTCCAAAATATCGTGATAAAAAATAAGGCACCTACAAATAATCGCATGACGATAACATCGCAGGCATGCATTTTTTAAGCTTTACAAGCTGTAAATGCATATTCGCACAATGATTTGTGAGCGCAAGAAGGAAAAAGGAACTTTTTTTATATTTCATAATTTTTAATTAAACTAATAAATTTTTGCTGAAAAAGAACTTAAGCATTTAAAAACTGAAAATCTGAAAATGAATAGGAAATTAATGCAACTTCTAGCACTTAACAGAATTTAAACTTGCATAGTTAACTAATAAAGGATCTAAATAAATTAATCTTTTTTATAAAGTTTTACTAGTAATTTTTCGTGAAAAATATATTCTGAAAAAATTGAGAATTAGTTTCTCCGCCCCGTTTTTGTCCGCTATGCTTTCGGTGAACAGCGGGCCGAACTACCAATGTTCAAACAAAAGAGAATGTGGGTGTTTAATTATTACAATCTGGCTATGAAAGGAGGTACAGTTGATCATCTGGTAGCTTAAAAGTAACATGGCTGTATTTGGGGAAATATGCACGAAGTAGTCATTCGATAAGATTAATAAGGATAATTTTAATCGGAAAGCGTCCTGCTTTCGGATGGAGGTACAGTTGTCCAATGCACGCAAAATCAGGGCCGAAATATGGAAAATTAGAGCACAAATATAAAAAATATTCTCCATTGTGAGACAGAACATTCCACCCCATTAACGTTACAGATCTTAATTGAAGTTAAAAATAAAAATGCATGGGTAATGCATTGCTTATGAAAAACATTGCTTATGAAAACCATTGCTTACGGGTATTAACTCGCAGATGAATTTTGTTATAACTTCTAAACAGAATTCAATCTTATAAAATAAATTGCGTATTTTTCTGAAACAAATCTTGTAAAATAAATTGTGTAATCTTATAAAATAAATGGGGTATTCATGTTCAAGGCAGTGCTTAGTTTCTAAAATTAGAAGTGCCGCAGCCCTATGTAAAAGCCGTCAAAAAAGACAAAATAATAATAAATAAAATTTGTAAAATAATTAGTAATTAAAATAATTGTAATTAAAATTCAATAACTTGAAGAGTTAAATGAAAATTTAATTAATTAAAAGGAAAAAACAGGCTATTGTCTTATTTGAGACTCGACTGGATTTCACTAGAAAACTAAGAAATAAGGAAACCAGGCTCTGGCTGAATTTAAGTCCTTAATAATATAGTATAATATATTATTTCAAGGCTAATTCAAACAAAGATCATTCTATTTGCAGCACACCAAAGAAAAAAAGTTAAATCAGTTAAAGCGTCACTAATGAAATTAGAGGGAATGTTAGAAGCAATCAGAGAGTACGGACTAAAATTTTATCAGAGCAGTATGAAAACAAAGACAGAAGATTCAAAACAGAAACAAAGACAGATATGCATTCAAAAGTTAGGAATCGATTTCTTAAATTGACTCATTGGTAAAATTTTATGAGATTAAACGAATTTTCTGTTGAAATTGTTGTTCCGTTTCATAAAATAAATCGAGACCTGTTATTTAAGGGTTCCGATGCACTCCGAGTCTAATTTGGATTTATCTCAAAAACTGAGTATATTCGTGGGCATAATTAAGAAAATTTGCAAATTATGTCTATTTTTTACGGAACGTGTTGAACCAAATGTGCTAATTATGCCGGCGAAAAATAATGCCATGCTTGAGTTAAGCATTACTCTTTTGAAGTAAATGCCCTTTTTCAGGATGTTCGATGCAATAAAGATAATGTATGGATAAACAGAGAGAAAAAACTAAGCGATTTAGATCTCTTACCTCTCTCACCTGAAATCGGAAGTGTATACATGAAATCCACGAGATTTGTAATAATTGAAAGATGCCATGAAACGTGAAGTTATACAGATTCCTCTTGCGATGTTACGATCGTCATTGTTGTCAACAAACTCCCGCATTAAGTACGCGATCATTTGCTAAGGTGGGCTCGTTGAAAACTTGCAATTTCAATACTTTTCTCTCTCTCCTCACTTGTGTTGTCATTGGTCCTTTGCAATTCTCTTCTTTGCAAATATTTTACGATGACAATTTTCGTCATACGTGTATCGTTGCAGTGTCATGTATGGTTTTTCAACGTGCTGCTGAATTTGCTTAGGGAAAAAGAGGGTTTTGTCATTAGAAAATTTCGAAATTTTTTCACTGTAACCATAATTGGAAGAGTTATGTTGTTTTGCATCATCACAATCTCGACCGCATGCTTTCAAGTAGCAATGTCTGAAATTGCATTTCGATTTGTTGCACGGATAGGCCGCTGGGGGTCATATATCGGGGAAGTGTTTTTATGATCCCCTCTGTATTCTCATGTACTTAAACAGACAAATTACTTAAACAGTTTATTTAAATGTAAATTTATGTTTTTATTGAATGAGAAGATTTTAAGTATAATTTAGAAATCCTTGATTTGAATTCATTTTAAAGTAATTTATTAAATTTAAACCGAATCCGAATGAGGAACATTACCTTAATCCATATATGATTCAAAAGTAGGGGAAAACATAGTACAAAATAAGTCTGAGCTTATTTTATAAAGAATAAATTAACTATTAGAGCCTGATAACAATTTATCACCAATGGGGTAAATTTAAACGAGGTTTCAACTATATTACTTAGAAAAGTTGACAAGTCATTAGAACCAGATGAATATTTACAAACAGTTCCTTGGATTCCTAAAGAAGTTCAAGCATTTTAGCTATGATCATCGCATTACAGGGGCACTTATCCAATATTTGCTGTGGAGGAAAGCTTAAAATATTTGCTCAAAATCGCACGATGCTCAACAAAATATATTACCACAGAAAATGGTAAATTAATCTGATGGGAAGCTATTTTTTCCTCTGCTGGTCTACTGGTTTTAAGCATTTCTCCTTCTTGCAAAGAATGTTTCCGACTTTCCTTCATTCTGAGTTCGAAATGAGCCCACTTGATTAGAAGAGGGATTAGATATTAGCTAAATATTACATTTAAAAGAAAAATAAGTTTTAGTGGAAGAATACTATTATAATAATGGCTTGATTTCAGCATGATGAAGAAGCGTCAGATTCTTCATCATTCACAATACCCTACTAAACACTGAAACTGCAAACACCAAAATGGAAAGCCAATAACTTTAGTTATGCAAATTAAGACGATTGCTGGTGTAGCTTAAATATACAAATGACAAATTTTTAAACACGTAGCTCCAGTCAACGCATATGGCATGGTAGAGAAAACTTGATCGAGTGCAATTTTTTATGCCCTATCATAGTACAGAAATTAGATTAAGTGTTTTGATTTCATATCTTCGAATTTGTCAACATGCCACTTACCATCACCTGTTACACACGAAGAAGCACAAATTCTTGAATTCAGAACTGCTGACTTATCACTCCCAATTGGTAAGGCTTCAAGCCAAAATGTCAGCACTGTTCGACATTATACATCTTAGCGATTGAAAGAACAATGGCGAAACCATGTGACATCAAGCGGTGACCAGGAGCTAAGTATTGCTCAGACGGATCTTTGGCCTAGAAGAATACAGCTTAATAGCTCTTATTCAACTGCAAGTAAATTTGGATATGAGCCATATGCCCAGAAACTGGTGTTCCATTTGTTGAAGGAGCGCGCAGTTGATTTCTTTCTCATCTAAACGCAGTTAGCTGGCGGTAAGCAAATATAAAGTAGAATCAAAGTTTCTCATTACTGGATAACCGAAATTGCGAACACGAGAAACTCAATTAGAATGTTTTTTTTTTCCAGTGGCAGGCATAAGGCATCATATAGACATTGGCTACTAAGGCCAGAATCGGTGGTCACATTATTACCGGCTACCTTTGCCTTCTGTGAAGGGACGGACAATTACAACCCTGCCTTCTCCGGGATTCGAATCCGGGCCCTTTGGTATCGCAGTCGACTCTCCTAACCACTATACCGTCGGTAGAAGCATATTTATTATTAGTTGTAAGCAAGAAAAAAAATGTAGCGCCGTTATACAGGCGCTCTCAACTCTTCATCAGAAGTTATGCAAGCGAGAGTTTCTATAGGGTCAATTCTATGCTTCTTAGTTAAGATGTTGAAGGTAACGTCATATGGACAGCTTCCGCTTTCATTGGTGATTCTACACCGTTCAACCCATGCCACCGCACCTGTAAGTTATCTGTATCCAGGCAATAATGGAAGCTAGAATCAATGATTATTTTCTTTAGCAATAGGTCTCATAGGCTCTGCTATTGGAATAATGATTTAAATAACATAATGTATGGAAGGAGAATCTCTCTAAGCACCCTTCCTAGTACACTAATATTTCAATGCTACCTTGGTCTAAAGAGGTTATGGAGTCATTTGTACAGTCAACGGTCATTCCTATATGCTGTTCTAAGAAATGCTTTCAACACGACAACGTTAGACTGTATGTTGCTTACGTTACTGCGAATAGCGTGCGAGGACTTGATGCACGTCAAACCAGCCACTATGTTCTGCTATATTTCCGAACTTGTTATCCACCAAGCACATCTGGGACATCAATCGTCCGCTACAACAAAAGCGAAAGACAACTACCAATCTTAAGGATTTACCTACCTAAGTGCTTGTACATGTATTGGTAGAAGCCAGTCCAGCCCTTTTGTAGTACCACAAGTGATTGAGGTATTGCTGAACCTAGGTAAATGTTAAGATTCCAGCCCTATTTTGAGGGGGAATTCTAGGTGACTGTCGGAAGGTCTCCCACTCCTCCTTCCCTACTTACCATTCTCTCGATAAGACTTTCGGAACTTGACAGGCAATATACGCACAGGCACTTACAAACATCCATACTTTCTTCTTCTTCATCCATACCTTGTTGTAGGATTCTAAGCCATTGATAGTCAACGTCACCAGCCACTATATCGGCTGACCAGCGCTCAGCCAGGTGCTTGTGGCATGGCAAAATATTTCTCAGACAATGATTAATGACCTCACGGTTAGTATGCCAAGGGTTACAGCTTAGTGTATTTCCAAGCCTGGAAATCATATTTCATCCTGAAAAATATCGAGAGTATATGAATATTTCATTTCCAATTTTTGAACACTTGCGTATGATTATCATTGCGATTTTAATGATGCTAATATTAATGTAAAATACGATTACTGAAAATCTGATGAACCATAAAAGTCAATAAAATGTTATACAATACTGACGAAGTTGTCTCGAATATAAGACAATCCTGTATTTTTGAAGATATTTTACATGATAAAACAGCAGCTTCAAACAGTCATACATATACATATTCCACTTAAAATATTCCACAATTTAATGGAAAAAATGTTAATAAAATAAATTTTTTCCAAAATTTAATGAGAAAGAAATGTTTATAAAAAGAAATGTTACTCTAGTATATGGATGATTTAAAATCCATATGCTAGAGTAACATTTCTTTTTGGAGCAAAAATCAAAGGACAAGTTGGTAAATCACCGTAGAGAAGGACATTTAAATGAAGAACATTGACTTTGAAAATCTGGTTTAAAAAAGCATTCTTTCCCTTAGAAATTTAGCGATTTGCCATCAATATACATTCTCATTTTAAAGGTTGATGAGGTAAGCTGCCACTTGCCGTTCTTTTGCCTGCAGACGATTCTTTCCTCAGTCTATATTCCTAACGTTTCTAACAACTTATTAGAACATGTGCGAAGAATAGTAATGATCGAAATTACACCGTGCGGTTTCCAGTGAACATTTCCCACACTTATTTCTTTCCCGGGTGAAAGAGATTAAAAAAGAAAAGAAGACGGAAAAAAATAGCGAATCGAATTTCTTTTTAAAGAGAAACAACAGTTTATTAAAGAGGCAATAGCTCCAGTGGATTTTTATGATCTCGAAGATAATAATCTGTCATAAGTTTGATGGTCATTTTTTTCTTCGTAAATTGGGTTTCAGTCAATAGTTTGTCGTATGGCACACTCGACAAGTTCGTTGAACTTCTAGTGTTTTTGAAACGCTACTTAAGTGAGGGTTTACCCAGAGTACAATGCACAAAAGTGCTCTAATGCCCATGTTTATATCTCTCCTTCCTTCTATTCTATCCTCTAGCATCAATCAAAGCACAACAATATTCGCTCAACGTTTCTTCTATAAGAGTGTATTGTTGTTGGAGAAATGTAAAGAAACCTCTTCTATCATAAACACAAGCCATATGTTTTCCACGTAATGCTACCACAGGATAGTTAGATTTTTTTCCCCTTAGCTTTCCTTTCACTTCCGTGTAAATAACGTAAAAACAGCTTTTTGAAGAGTTTAAAAATAAGTAGTAGTAAACAAGTTTCGAGATTTTCATTCGGTATTTTAAACAACTCATTTTAGTTTAGTTAAAAGCACTCATTTTAATGAGAACCTACTATTTGTTTCGATTATAGAAAACAACGCACTATCAACTGCAAAGGTAAAGCAAAATAAGGAAGGAAATTATTGTTAGAATATTGATATCTCGCATGAATTGGTATCTCAAGGTTAATTTTACATTCCAGTATTTAGAAATCTTTTTGAAATACAATCAAGTTTAATTTGAATATAGCAGAACATTTTCGCGCCACGCCCTATTTATTTACAGTTGTCCGAAATGAAAATAATAGATAAAATAAATAACTATTTTAATTTGTTAAATTCTATTCGCAGTGACGCGTGTAAAACTGATATCTAGCGAAAGAAGTGTGTGAAGCCGAATACAGTCAAAAACATCTTAGCGGTTACGTTTCACTTTTATCCGAGATTTTCAGTATATTTTGTTAAGTCTTAATAACATAAGTAGAAAATATAAGTAATTTATCTCTTCGACGTTTCTAGCTAAGCAATTCAAATAATAGAAGTTTTTTCTGTTTCAGAAAAATACAAACAAATTTTGTTAGGTATAATAAACAATACCATAGGTAATTTCTTAAAAAAATCTGATGTTTTAATGAAAGAATAATTTATTTTAGAAAAGAAATTTCATTAATTCAATACGGCTTAAGAAATAAATACTGTGGTTACGGACAACCGCCATTTTGCTGTTACAGACAGCAGAATTAATATTTTAAATGTAAATTGTGTTTGTAAGTTTCATTTGTAATAAATTATATTTTATTTGTCGGCTTAATTTTTGTATTATAAAAGTCTTGATGTTTCCTGTTTTGTTATGTGTTTTGTTCTGAGTTAAAGCAGATATTTTGTTAGGCCGTTTCCTAGAAATTTTAATAATTTCATTTTTCTAATTCTTAGATGAATGTAGATCTATATTTAACACACCGCATTTAAATATGTATTAGAGAAAAAAGTGTGCCTACAACAATCACATTTGGTAGTAGTGCTAAGTACTTGTAAATTTTCGATGTAATAGTATTAATTAATTTTCTAAATAATTTTAGTAAATTTTAATTAATTAATTTCAGTTTCGCTGGCAAAAAATAAAAAAGGCAAACAATTCTTTATTCAGATACATAATACAGGGTGTCCATAATTTAATCACCGGATACAAAATAAAATTGTAACGTACTTTTTCGAAGTAACCGGAAATAATTTATATCAAAATAATCCTTAGTTCAAGGAATTTCTTTTATTTTAATTTTTGAGAATGGCAACATGGAACTTGTTTGTTTACAGACAAAATGGCATTATGCAGTAAAAAAGCAATGTGTATGCCAATGTGTTGCTTTTGGGAAATGAAATTCCGAAAACAGTTGCGTTTCCGACGTAAATATAATAAACCTCCACTAATGGAACAATCAATTAAAGCATAGTTAACACAGTTTCGAAAGGCCTGACATATTTTGCATGAAAGAGGTGCAGGTAAACCAAGAGCCAACGATGATAATGTTTCCGCCATTCGAATTGTGTTTGTGGGCAATCTCAGTAAATTAATTTCTTTAGAAAATCGTATTCAGTGACGAAGCAATATTTCATGTTTCAGGAGAGGTTAATCGACTTGACTATGGGATTTCTGAATCGAAAAATCTGCATCGTGTATAAGCAACTGAGCGAAACAGCCCTAAAATTAATATTTGGTGTGCACTAGCTCGTAACAATGTGATTGGTCCCTTCTTTTGCTCCGAGTCATCAAATAATTCGGATGTTTACTTTGCTATGCCGAGATTGTTTGCTCTACCGCAATTAGAAGAAATGCAGATAAACGTTTTTTCTCACCAGGGTGGGACCCCTGTCAATGGGCTACACATGTTAATGCTTCCCTTTATGAAACAGTCCCAAACTGTTGGATTGGTATGATGGCAAACCAATTTCATGGCCTCTCCGTTCTTTGGACGTCAAACCATTTAAATTCTTTTTTTTTTTTTGGAGATACCTGAAGAGCCGAGTTTATGCTGCAGAAATCGCAGCGTCGAAAATCGAATCACCACAGAAACAGTCACTGTGACTCCGCAAATGTTCAATAACCTCTGGAGGGAAATCAAAAACAGAGTTTACATTCTCTGAGCAATAAATGGTGTTCGTATCGAAGTGTGTTATTATAAGTGCTGAATAAAATTCAGTCAATCTTTTTTCCCTACCTCTTATTCTGCATTATTTAAAACATATCTTTATCCGGTGAATAAATTATAGATCCCCTGTATATGATATCAGGAACATCTCCTGATTAATCAAAAAATTGTTGCAGGTGTTCATAAAAATTATCATTTGGATGAATTATACATCGGATGTACTTTAATTTATAACAGATATATACCGTATCTACTCAAGAACTTTTCTCTCTAGCGTATTTTTCTCAAGGTTCTAAAAAGGTTTTAAAAATTCCCATAACTTTCCCCTTCTATAAGACGCTCAAAAAGCGAGCCTCTCTAAATTTTAAAATCAATTCGTCCAGGTAGTGATTGTTTTCTAATTTTAATTTATTCATGAATTTTGGGAACATAAGTTCTAATTGATGAAGCAATATCAGTGAAGAGCTCCTAGAAAGCGGAGACATATAACGCTCTTGATAATACTGAAGATCGTTGCATGTGATAAGACAGACTGAACGGTGACGATGCCGATGACTTGTAAACTGTAGCAGACGTATCTTAGTTAGATACTGTAATGTTAATATTACTATGTATTATAATTGAAATTCAAGTTCCTTTTAAATAAATAATATTGTGATATTTATGGTTAGTTTATCCATGAATAATTTTCATTTGTTATATTCTTACTGTAACCAAGTCCGTTAGAAATTAAATTATTTGTATTATTTGCTGCCCTCGATCTTCGAAAGATAAAATTAATAAAAAAAATCTGAAAGGTTTCAAATTTTACATTACGTCCAAACTGCAGGGGCGTTTTTTTACATTTTGTTTGCTACCTTTATTTATTAAATGTCATGTTCTTAGCACTTAAACCATAAAATTCAGTTCAAGAGCAATATCGCAAAATAATTTTAAATTGAGCATATCTTTAGAACTTCCGATACACATACACAAGCTGGAGATAAAAGTGTTTTTTCTGTACAACGTTGCTATTGCTCGCTTTGACATCCTCGAGTCTCTTAATAAAAAATTCGTTAAAGTTTTACAAAATATGAAACCTATAATAAAACTAATTCGAAATTTCAAATTTGGGCTTCCAGATACATATATTCGGGTGAAAACGTTCAATATTCACAATTTGATGGCTCTAGGTACCGTTGTTTTATTACAATGCGATAAACATACATACATTTATGCAGATTCTTCACTATTTAATTTCTTTAAATATAATACAGGACTCTAATATTTGGTAGCAACAATTTGAAAAGTAAATCGACATTTATAGTGAACCAATGCAAAATGCCAAAACGAAATTAATAGCGCTTTGGGTGCTTTGGGCTAAAAAACGGGGAGCTTGAAAGTAAATGCGATATATTATTAAAGAATAAAAATAAATATTTAAATTGTTAATAAGTACTTTTATTGCTTTTATGTCATCCAGATTGTTAAAAATATGATTACAATTTTAAAAGTAAAGATATGATGTCATTTCAAATGGTAACATTCTGGGAATTGATTGTCTGCTTGACAGCATGGAAGATCTCGTACAAAGGGAATGTTTGTCACATCATATGGGTGTTAAATGGCAAAGATGCAAAATGCAAAGCATCGTAGTGATGCAAAAATTCTAGAAAGAAAAGGAAACATTGCCAAATATAAAAATGTAAGAATTTTTTTATGGTTAAGAACGCATATATTTCCCTCATATAATCTAAATGAAAACAGAAAGATCAGAGAAGAAAAAATTCAATTTTATTTCGTGGAAAAGGTATTAAAAGATAATACTATTGTAAAAATGGATACGAATGCTAATGAGTCATTTTCATGTTTAGTACTTACCTATTAACGCAACCACCATAGTATAAGTCGCCATATTTTTAGAATGTGACAAACTTTGGCAACCATAAGCACACCATTCTTCCAGCAACCATGCTCATAATAATCTTTCACTAAAACAACGCCAGCATTTCCGTATGCCTTCTTTTTTTGTTGCATTATAAGTTCCAACGGTTATTATAAATAAATCCTGATATTTTTTGCCTTAAAATTAGTTTTAGAATATGGGGTTTTGGAATTTGCTAGCAATGGAAGAAACTGCAGCAAAATTTCTGCAGGAGTATGAATGCATAATTTTGCTGAAAATTTTCTAAAGGGAAAAATGAGGAATTGAGTTTAGTCTATAACTACTGTTGTCGAGGATTGCACGAAGCGTAGTTCCCGCAGTGCTCTGTTGTATTTTTAAGCGAAAACAGATCGCTGTGTTCTTTGAGAGGAGAATAGCTCAAAACATGTACGGACAGATTTGAAGAAGTTTGTAAGCGCTTTATTTTTTTAATGTATCAAGCTATCCTTATTTAATAATGCAAATTAGTATTTAAAATTTCTAAAGTATGTTTGTTTTTCATATGTTGATAATGCTTACTATATGATAAATATCGATAGTTTGAGAATTAAAGTAATAATAATAATGATAATGATAATAAAAAGAAAAAGAACCCTGAGAGCTTTCAGATTTTCTATTTCTCACAAAGGTTCGTTTTTTTTCGTTTACACATATATACGCGTTTCTAGAGTATCTGGGTTAAAAATATTTAAAAACGGCATATCTTTAGAATTTTCGATAGACAGTCTCGCGCGCTGGAGATAAAAATGTCTTTTCCGTAAAGTGTTGCCATGGCTCGCTTTGAAATTATTGAGTTTGTTAATCAAACATTTGTTAAAGTCTTACAAAATATGATATTGACGATAAAACACATTCCAAATTCAGGCTTCCAGGTTCCCATGTTCGAGTGGAGAACTATTCAAAATTTGATGGCTCTAGGTACCGACGTTTTTCCACACTGCGAGAAATATACATATATTCGTGCAGATTCTTCATTATTGAGTTTTTTTATATCATTCAGGGCGATAATATTTGGAAGCAACAATTTGAAAAGTGAAACGAACATTTATAGTGAATCGACACAAAATGCTGTTTCGAGATTAATAGTCGTCCTAGGCTAAAGGTCCTTAAGGCTACAAATGGCGCGAAAACTATCAACTCGCAACCGATAAGTAACTTTTACCTTTTCAATCTGTAAAAAAATTGTTAAAATGCACCAAGGTGGGTGTGTGGTAAGTATCCTATTTTTTACGTAAGTATCCTATTTTTTATGTAACGTAAGTATCCTATTTGTGGTGTTACGTAAATATTCTATTTTTTATGAAAAGGAGTAGATCACAGGGTAATCTAAAATAAGTGATATCCGAAATATTCAGCCCCAGTTATTTCGCATTAAACTCTATTGTTTTACGAATTTTTAAAAAAACATGTGAATTGCGGAACTGATTATCTTACAACAAATTTTTCAGAAGAACGTAATAATGACTGTGGAATGCATTTAAGCTAAACCGCATTTATGCTAAACAGGTTTTACAGTGCAAAATTAATTTTAGAATAAGAGAAGCTTAGAGGAAATTTTATCCTCCGCTTTATATTGTAATATTTGCGTGCCTGCATAGGCAATAATCACGCCTGTTTACTCAGACATAACCAAATACGAAATTGAACGTACCGCTGCGCTGTCTACCTTCAATCATCCATAACAAAAGAAAATCAAAAAGCAAACATAACAGTGACCGTCGCCAACTCCTCCTATTACCTCTTTAGACGACTTCTTATTGTTTTATGTATTCTTTAGCTGAAGAAGAAGGTATTCGAGCTCTTTGAAATGACATGCACATCATTAGTGGGACATTGCCACGAGATTGGTGTAAACTTTAATTGCCTGTTATGGCTGAAGAATTGTGGAAAATATCAGCGTCGTGGCTTCCTTCACAGACAACATGCTCAGACGAGTAACGCTAAACAATGCATCTGAGTCAATTTAACGCCAAATGAAAGTTGAGAAAGGTAAAAGTTCAACGAGTTCCTACTCTTTTTTACAATTCCATTTGAGAAGAATGGATAAGCATCGTTTTATTTCAGATGGTACGTTTCTTTGTTGTTCGCTGCTTACTAAGCATTGAATTTGGTCTTGTAGTTTGACAAGAAAAATGAGTGTACGAGGTATTTATTATATTGCTGGCTAAAAGAGTACAAAAACTTCAAATACTAGCAGGTCAAGGAAACGAGAGTTATTTAAGAAAAGAAAATTTTAATTCAGGATATCATAAATATTAATCTATTTCAACAAAAAAGTTAATTACTTCATAATATCAACTACAGCAATAAAATTTGCGTAACCTTGACTGTCTTCCTATGTTTAATAGACATCCAATTAGTTTTGGAGTCAATCCAGAACTGACATTGTTATAGTCTACAACCATACAGAATGCTCTCCCTGTATACATGACATGGTTTGGTTTGGTTTATTTATTACAGAAAGGTACTCGAGGACTATATGCCTAAGGGAAGGGATGCCTTCGTAGAGAGCTTTTTAAGGGAAAGTGGCTTGTATACGCGTAACACATGGACTTCCAGTGAAGCGGTGTTTGAACGCCCAGTTATCTTTTCAACTTTTTTTTTAATTTAAAAAAATTTAAAAAGAAAAATATTCAGGTCATGCGAAACTTAGGCCAGAGTAGTCGCAATGGTGACGAAAATACCTGAAATAAATGTTTTAAGATATGAAAAAAACAAAAAAGTGGGGTTAAGCCTAAATCGTAATGGCACGTCTGTAGGGTAGAAATACAAGAATGATGCAATACAGTGCAAGAAAATTACAAAGAAAATATGATACCTCGCGAATGTTTATTTAACATAAATGCATTTAATAGTAATGAATAAAATATGCACAGCAATAAAAATCACCGCCACCAGGGGTTACATAACCCTAGTATTAAGTACTGCTAAAGGTCTGTTGATATTTTCCAGATCATCATAATCATAATTGGCAGTTTCAATTAAAGGATTTTCTAAAGACTTCTGTTTTTCACGAAATTTTTTGGCTATTTTGTAAAAATGAATTCTTAACTGAACGACCCCTAGCTCCTCGTGAATTTCGTTATTTCTAATATACCATTGTGAATTGGTAATTTGTCGGAGTACACAGTTTTGTGCAGTTTGTAGCTGCTTTCTATTAGTAATTCGTGTGTGCGCCCATATAGGACTTGCATAACATAGTAATGAAAGCAGAATGGATTTATAAATGAATAACTTATTATTTATAGGTGTACAGCCAGTTTAAAAAAAAAAAAAGAAAGTTTGGTTGCTATGGAGTGGCAACGGAGAAAAAGAGGTTCTCAGCGAAGAAGAAAGTTTTGTTCGGGACTGGTACTCTCTTGGTCGGATTTTTTCTGTTTTGTTCCACTGTGCTGGAAAATGATTTTCAATGATTTTTTTACTCGACCTTGTATATTTCCAACTTTATAATTGTTTTCAAATAGAATATTTCAATAAATGTACTTAAATGGAAAAGTGGTATTACTGGCGCAGCCGAAAAGCATCGAACCATCATAAAGCAGGTGAGAGCTCTATTTATTTTGTAAATGCATGCTCCCACGTATTTAAGCGATAATAATTATTTGGGCGAAAATTAGTTCAGAATTACTAGAATGGAATTATTGCTTTCCGTCATGGAATATTAGTTTTGGTTACTTGCCAAAGTAATAAATACGTCAGTATTTGAAAGTAATTTCGTTTTACTTGTCAAAGTAAGGAATACGCCAGTGTTCTAAGTACTTTCGTTTTACTCGTCAGAGTAAGTGAATAACATATTCTAAATAAAGTTATTATGAAGTTGATTCTGTTTCGATTTTCGTCCCAGATAATTGGAAAATTATTCTAATATAATTGAATTTATTA
>KK118339.1:2187-29943 GCA_000611955.2 Stegodyphus mimosarum | reverse complement strand
GCGCATCACTGTGCTGCTGTTACGCTGCACACGAGAGGCTACTGCACGATACGACAATCCAGCTTCACGAAGGCCGATGATTCTCCCTCGTTCAAACTCTGTAAGTTGTTCAAATCTCGCTCTCTTTCGTCGACGAGGCATAAGTACAGATTGAGTTAACGTTTACCACTAGCAGATAACCACCGATAACCATACACGCCTCGCTACAGCCGTCTATTTATTCGGATCCATCAGCCGTTCAGAGGGCGCTGCTCAGCATACGCATGCGCTACGGATTTGCAATTCTAATCATTTGCATATCATGCGCTACTTTGCATTTCTTGAAAATTTCAGCTCACTCGCGTAAGTCCTTCATGGTGTTGCAATTTTCACAAACGTGAGTGTATGTGAAAATAAAAGTACCTCAATAAACTTTGATTTCGATATTCTAACGCACGCCAGTGCATAATTTTATATTCTGTTTACGAATGGTAAATATTGTGTTGAACATATATTTATATGAGCTGAATAATTGAAAATTATTCTGGTATAATTGAATTTATTGTGCATTATATGTGAAAATAAAAGTACCGTATTAAACTTTTGATTTCGATATTCTAACGTACGCCAGTGCATAATTGTATATTCTGTTTACGAATGGTAAAATACTGTGTAGAATATATATTTATATGAGCTAAATTACTATTTGAATCAAACAAAATAAAAATAATAACATTCATAAAAAAGGGGTTGCTTTATCTAAAAGTAAGAGTCAACTGATTGAATAACGTCAGTTAACGGTATTTGGCATCAAGCCAGCTGTTTTAAAGTCGCACATAACGATTTTTTTTTGTTGTTGTTGTTTGCTCTCCAATGAAAGAGACAGCTGCAATAATTTATTGATTGTTCTTTTTGAAGAAAATGCTTTTTATTGTAAACGAAAGTTACGAGATATAAATACTCGTGGGAAAAAAAAATATCTATGTGTTATGAAACTGTGGTTGCTTATTTTATTTTGATTATTTGTGATATCTTATTTTGTATTGCTGAATTGGTTTTCGCATAAATGATTCACTATTTAAAGTGTATTTAAAGGAAGATATTATCAATTTAAAAATTTAGTGAAATTAAATAATTTAGTTATAAGAAACCTCAATTAGAAAGTTTACTAAGTTACTTTAACTAAAGTTAGGGGTAAATTTAAGGAAGTATTAATAAGAAATTAGGTTTTCTTTATTAAATTTCTGTTAAAGAGTGAGGTTTATTCAAAATCAAACCATGGCTTTTATGGGACGTGGAAAAAAGGAGGATTTGTTAGTGTTAGCTTCTGAATTAGAGATTCAAGTGGATCCAAGTATGAAAATTTTAGCAATAAGAAATAAAATAGTTCAAAGTGAGACATACGATGAAGAATTTACTAAAGAAATATTTTTTACGATTGTTGAAGAGAGGAAAAGAAAAGAAGAAATAGAAGAATTGCGCAGGAAAGAACATGTTGAGGAACAGAGAAGGAAAGAAGAACTAGAAGAAAAGCGGAGAAAGGAAGAATTAGAAGCACAGCAGAAAAGAGAGCAAATGGAATTTGAATTGAGAAAACTCGAAATTGAATGTCGTGCTCGTCTAACACAAACTACACCGACAAATGAGATTGGACAACGCAATTTCGATTTAATTAATCTTATTCCTAAACTCAAGTTAAAAGACGACGATATCATGATTTATTTATCCTTATTTGAAAGACAAGCTAAAAGAGCAAAGATTGATCCTAAAGACTGGGTATCATGTTTATTGACTTTAATGCCATCTGAAATTATTCAACTAATTGGTAAAGAATCTGAAGAAAAATTTGAGGATTATGAGTACATTAGGGCCATTTTATTGAAGAGGTTTAAATTAAATCCTGAGAGCTTTAGGAAAAAGTTTGTGATGCACCAAAAGAACACTGAAAAATCCTGGAAAGATTTTTGCTACGACATTACAAGTTATTTTGAAGAATGGATCAGTGGGCTTGAAATCACAGACTTTGCCGGTTTGAAAGACCTCATTATCACAGACCAAATTAAGAAAAGAGTGCCTCATGAAGTAAGGGACCATTTTCTTGACGATTGGTTGAAGTTCGTTTCCCCGACCAAATTAGCAGATAAACTTGACGAATACGACAGTGTTCGTAATACTTCAAAAAAGACTGGGGGCAGCCCATCGAAAGACAAAACTCATGAAAAGTGGCGACCTCATTCACCACTTCCAGAAAGGACTTCCAAAAACAAATCGTTCTCCGTTCAGAACACGCCAAGAGTAAACCCTTCCCGTAAGAATGACGAGCCACAAAAACAAATTTCCAAATTGACTTGCTATAATTGTGGGAAAGAGGGTCATACGTCTAAATTCTGCACCAAAAATCGGCTACCAAAAAATACTCCTGCAACAGCGCAAGGCAATTTAATCCAAACACAGACAGCTCTCGCAGAAAAGGAAAAACTGGAAGTACTAACTGCCAAGATATCTATCCCCGTCTCAAAATCCGTGGACGTATCTAGCAACATAGATGATTTGAAACTTGTCAAGGTTAAATGCGGAGATGTTATTCTAAATGGAATCGTAGACACGGGAGCACAAATTTCAGTAGTCCGTGAGAACCTGGTCGATGGCATACCTTGCGAAGGCGAAAGTAAAATAGAGATATCTTCTGCTTTTGGTGAGAATGAAATTACTCCTTTGAAAATTTTCCAGATGAAAATTGACGATGGTCTTCATGGTAGAGTGTCCATTACCTGTGCTGTTTCGAGAAAGCTAGTTACGGACTTGTTACTGAGTTCTTCAGCTTATGAAACGCTCTGCGAAAATATTGAACTGTGTCACAGCAACCGTCAGTGGGTTACATCTTCCTCGGAATGTGAAGAATCAGATGACGGACCCTCACCAACTGAAGACATTATTTCAAATTTAGCTGTTGTCAATCAGATTTCCAAAGGAGACATAGAAACTGTGGAAACAGAAAGCAAAACAAGACTAGAATTTAGAACACTTCAAGAACAAGACGAGACTTTGAAAAAGTGTTTTGAATGGGCAAATAAGAATGAGAATTCATATGCTTTTGACAATGGCGTATTATTTCACTCTGAATATATCTGTGGTGAAAACATAAAGCAAGTTGTGTTGCCTTTAGAAAAAAGAAAAGAAGTTCTGAGAATCGCACATGAGATCCCTCTTGCTGGACACCTCGGTGAGAAAAAGACAATTCAACGAATCAAGTACTCATTCTTTTGGCCTACTATTAAGCAAGATGTTAAAAAATTCTGTGAAAGTTGTAAAGAATGCCAGTTGAGAAGGACAATTACATATAAAGATAGAATTCCAATTCAACCTATCGTTAGACCAGAAACACCCTTCGAAGTATGGAGCGTGGATTGTATCGGACCATTAGAACCTCCATCCGGAAGAGGCCATCGGTTTGTAATATGTGCGGTCGACCTATGCACCAGATGGGCGGAAGCCACTCCCGTTAAAGAGATAAGTGCGAAAACAACCTGCAACGTTTTGATGAGGATTTTTGCTCAAACTGGGTTTCCCAAAATGATTTGTTCCGACCAGGGAACTAATTTCACAGCCAAACTCACCCGAGCTTTTGAAGATCTTCTTGGTGTATCTCCACGATTCTCCACGCCAGGACATCCAGAGAGTATGGGTGCTGTCGAACGTTGGAATAGAACCTTAAAAGAAATGATGAACAAAAACATCCAAGAACATGGGAGAAATTGGGATTTGCATCTTCCCTACCTCCTGTTTGCCTACAGAGAAGTACCACATAGCAC
Source organism: Stegodyphus mimosarum (assembly GCA_000611955.2). NCBI lineage: Eukaryota > Metazoa > Arthropoda > Arachnida > Araneae > Eresidae > Stegodyphus > Stegodyphus mimosarum. Next base: position 26,152 of record KK118339.1, on the reverse strand, counting down.
CACTGGTCTGTCTCCCTTCCAGATGGTGTATGGAAGAGTGCCACCAGGACCTCTATCCTTGCTGAAAGAGATCTGGACAGGTGAACGTAGCATTCCAGTTACAGCTTCCCGTTCAATTGAAAATTATCTACAAGATCTTCTAGAAAAATTAAGAAAAGCTCATGACATTGCGTCAGCAAACTCCAAAATAGCTCAAGAAGAATATGCTTCAAGATATAACTTACGTTCTAAAGAAAAGACTTTCAATGTGGGGGATAAGGTCCTCGTGCTAATGCCATCCTCGCCGCATAAATTGCTCAATACTTGGCAAGGACCAGCCACTGTAATCGAACTTACAAGGCCACACTCTGCCAAAGTCGAAATGGAAAGTGGAAGTATAAGAGAACTCCACATAAATAAGTTAAGACCTTGCTCGTGTAGATCACGTTCGAGTAATTTTTGACCAAGATCAAGACTTTGGGGATATTCATTATGCACCAGCGGATCCTATGAATAAATCTACCGAAGATATCTGGACTCAACTACAGAACTTGAAAGGTAATTTAAAACATTACCAACGCAAGGAACTATTTGATATATTAAAATATTACGCTGATGTTTTTAGTGACAAGCCGGGCCAAGCCAATGTCGATGGTCATGACATAAAGGTTACAGCAGACTGTAGTCCAAAAAGATTAAGACCTTATCGTGTGCCTGTTTCGCTTCAAGATGAAGTTGATCGCCAAATTAAAGAACTGCTAGAATGGGATCTTATAGAACCCAGTGACAGTGAATGGGCACATCCCGTAGTATGTGTTGCAAAAAGGAATTGCAGTGTTAGACTGTGCATAGACTTTAGGCTTTTAAATCGCTTCACAGTTCCGGACGTTTATCCGATGAAGATTGCTAAAGATTTACTCTTTGAGATAGGAAAAGCCAAATTCATAACCGTTCTCGATTTAACCAAGGGGTATTGGCAAATCCCGATGAAAGAACGAGCCAAACCGTACACAGCATTTGTCACTCATTCTGGACATTACCAATGGAAAGTCATTCCCTTCGGTTTGAAAAATGCCGGAAGTACCTTCCAAAAATCCATAGATAAGGTACTTGCACACCATAAAAAATACTGCCGTTCATACATCGATGATGTGGCAATATTTTCTGAGACATGGGATGATCACCTCCATCACATTGACCAAGTGTTCCAGACCCTGAGAAACGTAGGTCTAACCGCGAATCTAGAAAAATGTGATTTCGGAAAGAGTCACGTAAAGTTTTTGGGTCACGTAATCGGTTCTGGCACTCACTCTCCAGATCCTGAGAAAGTAGAAGTTATCCGGAATCTGTCTAAGCCGGCCACTAAAAAAGAAGTTAGAAGTCTTTTAGGGTTAGCAAGTTACTATAGGGATTATATCCCAAATTTTTCTGAAATAGTTTTGCCTTTGACAAACCTTACGAAAAAGAGCGTTCCAAATAATATTCCGTGGGACTTTAATACAGAGGCATCTTTCAACAAACTTAAGGAAGAGCTGATTAAAATGCCGTCCCTACATACTCCGGACATAGACAAGCCCTTTCAACTCTATACAGATGCATCTGCATTTGCAATTGGAGCGTGTTTAGCTCAAAATGATGAACATGGCAAAGAAATGCCCATAGCATTTTTTAGCAAAAAGCTAACTCCTTGTCAACAACGATGGTCCACCATCGAAAGAGAAGCGTTTTGCGTCATCGAAGCTTTGAAAAAATTTGACACTTGGATTTTCGGTGCCAAAGTACAGATCGTGTCCGACCACAATCCCCTCACCTATTTGACTCAAAGTGCGCCTCATGGTGCTAAGCTGTCTCGTTGGGCCTTAGCATTACAACGTTACAATATGACTGTCACATACCGCAAAGGCAGTTCACATGGGAATGCTGATGCCTTATCAAGATTAACAGTCAACTCATAAGCAAAATCAAATTATAAAGAAAGCCTATTTCACAACGTAAATTAAAAATACTTCCAACAGTGATAAATTAATATTGTAGTATATTTTTTTTGACAGTGTGTGTATATTCATGTCTTTACATTTTTATGTTAATTAGGTGTTCATTAAATCATTTTGGGGGAGCTGCATATTTTGGAGCTCTCACCAATAATTCATTGGTTGAATAGAAGCTGTGTTGCTTGTTTTTTTTTACTGTATTTTCAGGATCTCCATCTCCTTCTCTGAACTTTGAGCAGCATTGTCTCCATGGTGGGACTTGTACAGCCAGTTTAAAAAAAAAAGAAAGTTTGGTTGCTATGGAGTGGCAACGGAGAAAAAGAGGTTCTCAGCGAAGAAGAAAGTTTTGTTCGGGACTGGTACTCTCTTGGTCGGATTTTTTCTGTTTTGTTCCACTGTGCTGGAAAATGATTTTCAATGATTTTTTTACTTGACCTTGTATATTTCCAACTTTATAATTGTTTTCAAATAGAATATTTCAATAAATGTACTTAAATGGAAAAGTGGTATTACTATAGGTAAAACACTGTTTCGAGGAATTAGGGGAAAGAATCTAGCTTTAAGAGCTTGAAACTTCTTTATAATAGCTGTAATGTGTGGGTTCCATGAAAGTGTGTTACTGAGGATCATCCCAAGATCAGGAACTTGCTTGACCCAGGGAACTGAAGTACCATAAAAGTTCAGATTTTTTTAGTTTTCTGCTTTTTCGTGAAAAGGAAGGTTGCTTATGTTCACTTAAATTTTCCATTTAATGAGCCAAGTCTCTAGTGCATGTACGTAGTCCTTCGCTTCTACAACTCATCCACCTTTGTCCTTCCCGCACCTGGCAACGGCATCAGCAGATAGATGGTTCTGAAAGCTGCGTGAACTAACTCCTCCCTGCTGCTGCGCTGAAAAATGCTGTTGCTGTAGCGTGGAGAACGGAGCCTAAGGCTATTACGTAGTAGCTAGGGACTTAAAACTTTCCCTTTTGATGTGAGGATTACTACTATCGTGATATCACTCCATGCTCTGGAGTCAAATTTTTATCCTACTTCTTTTGATCTTTCTATGTTTCTTTTATTATCAGTAAAATACTAAATCTTAATACTAGTGTCATTATTATAGTAAAGTAGAATGACACCGCACATGTATGTAGTTTTGTAATCGTTGAATGACTGAACCAACGAATTCGTGCAAAGATCGCTGTGTCGTCTGCATATATAGCAAGTGTTGTGTCTTGAGTGGTAACACATGGAGGAAAACACGAAAACGTCCATGCAGTCCGTTCGCCGGGATTTGAATCCTGGACCAAACTGCCAGTGTTCAGTGACTTTACCGCTGGGTCGTTGGTGGGCCGTGTATGAGATAAGGTTTCAATTATTGTTTGTTTCGAGGCAAAATGCTTTAACTGATCATGACCATGCGAGTAGTTAGGCATAGTGATTTAATGGAAGTGATACTTTTGTGATAGCTTTCTAGACTTGATAAAGATAAGAGGGAAAACGCCATGTAATTAGCCGGAGTGGAATTTAAATCGAATGACTAATATTCAGACCTGTTATCCACATGCCGACTAGTGACTCAGCTGTGTTATTTTTATTTATTTATTTTTGAGAGGAAAAACAAACTACTCTGCATGCATTTTTAGGAAACTCTTTTTTGTAGTCACGGAATTCCTTCACGAAGGCATCTCAGCCGTTACATAAAGGCTTTAATGTGTTTTACCATAGTCATTTTAATCAATTAATAAATGGCCCGATATGTGTAACTTTTATCTGTTGATTATGTAATGAAATAAAGAACGAATTGTTTCTCTGAAGTGTCGGCAAATTGATCGCCGGAAGTTTGCCAGATTTTCGCTAACTTTCATGGTCAGTAAAAAAATGCGTAAGTACCATGCATTGCATATTATAGACTAAAATGCTTTGCATAATATGGATTAAAAATTTTGTACATCATTCGAAATATGTAATATGTATGATTTAGTTTGGTTTATTTGATTATAGCAAAGCCTACACTGGCAATCAGCCTAAGGAAAGGGATGCCTTCATGAAGGAATTTCGAAGACAAACTGGCTCATACACACGTAACACAAGGGGAAACTTCAAAAACTCTTACAGCCAGCCCGCTTGTCGCGATTCAAACCCCAGGTTCAGCGAATTTACCACTGGGCCGCTGGTGGAACTTTGGTCTACTGCTAAATTAGAGCAATTGGTGGAAATGTCCTATAATATGTAAGTTTCTCATGAGTCTCGGCACTTCGTGTTAGCAACGCTTAAAATTCTTTGTAAAAAATCGTCCAAATTTGTAGGTAGAGGAGAAACAAAATCTCTACCCTTGATGTATATCCGCAAAAGTTAGTTACGTTATATTAAATCCAGGCGTCCTGCTGACCAAAGTACCACAGCCATGTTCTGGTCGGTTGAACGACCATTCCAGTACCAACGCATATTTTTGCTCATACCGTGTTCTAAAACAAGGCTGTATATATAATTTGTTTTTTCGTATTCAAACACTCAAAAAACTATTTCTGACTGATTAACAGTCATATTGATCGACCGACGTCAAGACAGCTCACGAGAAGCTCACGTCACAAGATTTTTTCTATAAATGATACTATATGCTTCCTTTTAAAACGCCTAATGCTTTCATTTCGATTTATAAGAATTTAATTTGGATATTTCTTTTAGGCTAAGCATATATTTTGAGTAACATACTTTGCTTTCAAATAAACTGCTTTCTTGTTTCGGCTTCTAATTCTTTTAAAGCCTTTTCAAAGAAACAGCTTCTCCTAATTGCTCAAGAAGGTTCGATAAGTAAATAGGGTGATCCAGTGAATTCTGGCAAGGGTCATCATATTCTTCTTCTCGAAGACTATGGAAAGATTTTTTTTGCTATGAGAGATTTTTATTCTCCAAGGCTCAAGCTTCACTGCGTATTTTACTTTTCCGAGGAAAAAGGAGTTATGTATTCAGCAACTGGTATTGCTATGAATTGGTAGTGTCAGCCGTTAGATGGCGCTTCAGGCATCTTTTCATCGGAACATTTTTATTTCTGGGCATTATTAGGAAGGCAATAACAAAGGTGCTGAGACTAAAAATATTGAATGAGTATGCCTAATTATTGAACGCTGTGTATTAATTACGTAAATAAAGATATATATATATATTTGTGTCAGCATCAGCATTTCGGTGAGCATCAGTTATATCTGGATTACTGCTTTTCTGATGAAACGAAACGGAATCGTAATTTACAACAAGTATAAACGTCAGTTCTACTAGTTTCTAAACAAGATGGTGCATTAATAAGAGACTTTTATGTAGTCTGTGGTAGTACGTTTACGGTGGTCTTGTATGTAGATAATACTGCATATCAGATAAAATATTGGAGCTTATCGTACTCAGATTTCCTTGCGCTCTCTTTCTGAAACTAGATTCTTTTCGCACGAAAGATGAAAAGCATCAAGAACTGAGGCTTCGGTTGAATTTAAGAGTTAGCTGTAAAAGAATTATTGATTTAAAATGAAGACAAATTTTTAAAAAAAATGTGAAATGTTTCAAGTTTTGATGATCGCCCAAAAGAGTTCGTTAATTTTTTTATGTTCTCGCTAAGTTCGCTGTCCACCAATGTGCACTTGCACTAACTCCTGATAGCCTATTTCCAACTTAAGCCGCATACAGTTCAACAATAAAATCACAAAATTTTTTTACGACGCGTAGTAGAATATGTTTAGAATTACCAATGCAGTGTTAAGTGTTAGCACACATTTTATATTTTTATTTCAGTCTTTTCTCAGTTTATCCTATCAATATCCAGTCTTCTTAATAACATAGTTAACAAAAATTTTTTTTCGTCTTTTTATAATAAACTTTTTATACGTTAACTTTATTTATTAAATATCCCGTTCTTCGCACTTACTCAACATAAAATTTAGTTAAACAGCAAAATCATAAAATATTTAAAAACAGCCTATCCGTAGAATTCCCCACAGAGTGTTAGAGGTTGCCATTTATATTTTTATATTCGCTATATTATTTCTTTAAATACTATCCGTTCGGGCGGGTAACTGCTTAAAATAGTTGTCATATAAAAGCAAAATTTTATAATGATTTTAATGAGTCCAGCTAGCTCAATATCACTAAAATATTCAATTTTGCTAATTAGATATCCCATTTTAATACATGACATTAATCAATCATATTAAAAGCAGAAAGAAATATTCTTAAGAGCAGCGTTTATTGCCTTTAAATCGCTTAGTTTATTACTCAGTAACCTTACAGACTAAATTTAAATGTATATTAATGTCAACGCGTTGAAATGTGGAAGGTACAAGTATTTTATTTCCAGTAGCGGCAGCACATTGCTTTCATAGTGCCTAGTTTGCTAATTAAAATTGAAATGCAACTATATTTCTGAATGGCAGCAGCCTGAATGGCGTTTTGGAGATAAAAACGTTTTACTTAATTTTTCAGGCCATTTTATATTCGGGCGAATACGGTAATTGTAATTTAAAAAAAAAAAGTTAACGGAAGGTAGAATCGCATTCTGTCATATGTTGATTTTTAATATATTTTTCAAAAGTAAAAAAAAAAAAAACAGGATGTTAAATTATTATAAAAAAATCTGAACTTTATAAACAGGATGATTACAATAATTAATTCAATGATTAATATTTTTAATTATCCATTATTATTTTGTTGCTAAGTAACTGTTTCGTGTTTAATAATAATCTCGTAGTAGTCTTCAGAAATGTAATAAAAAATTTCTTTAAGAGATTCGCAATTGCTAGATAACATGCATTATTAAATATTTTCAATTTATTTAGGTAATATTTATCTTTTCAGATAATTCTTAACAGTAAAATTATTTTTACTCTTTGCTGAACGGAAATAAGCTGTGAAATATCCCATAATCAGAGATTAACAGCTGTTTTAAATAACATATCCTCTTAGAAGAGAAGCCCAGTTAGTTCATAAATAAATCTGCTTCTGCTTATTAGCTGTCTTTATGTTAATAAATATTTCAAACACCGCACATTTTAAAGATTTCGTATTTTTATTAGCATTTATTTTTAGCAATTTTTCCTTACGGTTGAGAACTATGGTGTCGCCATCTATTGACGATGTCAAAAATCTCCAGTTCCAAAGACGTAACTAAGTGTGAGTAAATAGCATTTAATGTTACACTAAAGGTCCACGCCAACTTGAAAACTAATAAAAGATTAAATATAACGTTGTCTTCGCATTTGTTTTTACGGAAAAGCTAAACGCATTTCTATAGATAGCTATTATGATCTTCTTTTTATGAAATCAATTTATTACGGAAATAATTACTCCCGAAGTAAATAATTACCCTTAATTTTCAATGAAGAGGATTTGAACCAGTGGATTCTTTCATTTAAAATTAACTTTAAATGTATTTTATAAATTATTGGTGAGAGATAATTTAATTTTTAATGATGATGTCTATTATGCTACTATAATATAGTAAATAATTTCTAATCAATGCATAGAACGTATTTTATAACTGACCCCTATGTGTAACATGTATACGAGTCAGTTTCCTTAGAAAGTTCTCCACGATATCATCCCACCCATTAGGGGGACAGCACTAGTGTTCTTTGCCTTAATGAACTAAAGTCAGAAACTAAACTAATAATTCACTTTACTAGTTGAAGAATTCTATCGTTAAAATCAAACTATCTGAATTTTCAAAATTCTTCTGAAATTTAAATTAATTGTAACCATTTAAAATTCCTTTCCTAATAAAAGGGATATTTTTTTAAAAAAGCTTAGTCCGACTTTGCTCATTTTTTCCTTTTTTTTTTTTTTTTTATATTTGCGAAAAGCTATTTTCCTTTGATATTTCAAACAATATCAATACCTCAAAATTTTGTGGGAATTTGAATATATATCTATTTATCTGTATATATATATATATATATAAGATATAAAAAAATACGATAGCTGCTTAAAAAAAAATTGGCGGCCACAAAATTAACATTCTAAATTTGGGGCTCTGCCCCCTAAATTCATCTGTTCTCCCAAGTTCGAGATCTTTCTATGTTATATAACGCTACTTGAAAAGGGCAACTAAAACTAAAATTAACCAATCATAGCTTAGCGATACTTTGTACACCTATCTAGTATAAATACTACTTTGTGAGGCAATTAAGTCACTTATTCATTCCTTTCCCTAGCTTCCGTCATTGTTAACGTATCTTCTATGCTTTGCTTGTTCGTCGAAAATGAAGTCATTTTCGTTAACCTGTGTATATAAGAAATTATCTCAATTGTTTATGATTAAAAATCATACTGTCTACGAGAAATCAGTCTAATGTGACTAGAAATAAAAATGATAATTGGCTGAGCTTTGTTTGATACCAGTATCTCCTTCCTGTCTTTGCCACCCTGCCATCACAACTGCCAGCATTTAAAATACCCGGATTCCTCCTACGCTTTAATCATGACATATATATATATATGTGTGTGTGTGTGTGATAATACTTGAAGAGACTGCTGCATAATTAGAAAGGTGACATTCGAAGGAGAAACTGGCAGACCGACTGGCCGAAATCTTTATTGCTGGATACGAACTAACTATCGAAAATATGTTTTCATCACACATGATCATGGGGGTAGCACGCAGACCACAATTTTATTTGGAGTATCATATTTTTAATAACGGCCTAGTTAGTAGTACGACAAAGCACAAGCGAAATAAATTTGTTTCCAAGCGGCAACAAAGCTGCAAACTAACTGCCCCTTTATCCAATATGGCAGTCTGTTAAGAGAAAGGTGGGTTCTGGTTTGCTTTAGAAAGGTTACAGCTCTCAGAGTTACGTCATTAGCGTTACGCAGGCCATGTAAGATGGAATGATCTAGAAATCATGCAATCCAGAGAAGTTATTACGATTTTTAGAGCAGAGAGGCTTTCTGTTGCCTCTTAGGCGCAATTTCATTTCGCTTGTGCTTTGTTGTACTGCTAACTAACTGCGCATTTATCTAATATGGCAGTCTGTTAAGAGAAAGTTTGATTTTGGTTAATGTTAGAAAGGTTTCAGTTCTCAGAGTTACGTCATCATCGTTGCAAAGGTCATGCAAGATGAAATGATCTAGAAATGACGCAATCCAGGGAAGTTTTTACTATTTTTAGAATAAAGAGGAAGAATTAAAGTGTTACCGTTAGTTTAAATTATAAGTTTGATTTACATATTTTTATCTTATATATATATGTAAGATAAAAAATATGTAAATCAAAATTATAACTTAAAAACCTCTTGATTGCTCATTTTTAATTTGGGTACTTTCTTTCTAGTAATAACTTTTTCTAAACTGCGTCATACCTGAAAACTAATTCAGCATTATGTCATTTAAAACTTCTGCATTTCCTATAAGTTTTAGTCAATGAGATTAACGAAAGATTTCACTATAAATACCGTCGCAATCCAACTACCCTCCCTCTTTCTCTGCCTGCTTGCTTGCTAAAGGACGTCTCTTCCTTGGCTGCTTTTGTTAAAAATGTAACGCGCCATCATCAAAATGGTGGGGTGCAGATTGGTCTCATTGTGAAGCGCAACGAGTAATAAAGATAATATTTGGAATATCAAGTGATTTTCTGATTCTTCAAACGTTCCCGCCATCTTCTGCAACGTAACTGATATTTTCAGTGATCTTCTAATCCCCAATCCACTCGCGACTGCAAAATAATATCTACCCTAGTCAAGCACTCAATTTACTGCAAGGAACTAACTCTTATCATCCCAGATATATAATATATATATATATATATAAAGCAAACATAAGCATCTAAATTAATTAGTAAATTGGAATAAAAGCAAGGCACTTCCTCTATAATACAATAATTGCAACCGTGTATAAGAGGTTTAAAACATTTATCAAAACTAATCCAATTAAAGAGAGAATTCATAGTAGAACAATTTCGAAAAATAAAAATCTGAAAGGAAAAAAATACAGAATTATACAAATAAAAAATTAATCTCCTATTAAGGGTGAGAGCATCCTGCCAATTATTTTTTAAAGCAGCTATCGTATTTTGTTATATCTTACATATTCCCCCCCCCCTTCAAAAGAAGAATCAGGAGAGCAGGGTGGCAGGAAAGGATTAGCGAAGCAAGACAGAGTTTAGTATATGAGGAAAGACATGAAGAAGCATCAAGCACATAGTCGTTAGGTTTGCCTATGCCTCGTCATTATTCACGACCGTTCTCATACATAGATTATGTAACTTAAACAGCTAATTTACAATTATTGCAGTAACAACATAATTTCTGAATAAACTAACTAATAAATTAAGACTAAAGTTAAGACAAATATAATTTTAACCGTCCTTTAGCCCTTTTTGAAAAAGTGTCCGATGTCTTTTTGAATGTTGAATGAAATGTTTGTAAAATCTGTTGACTGCAATAATTTCAACATGTAAAATATAAATTAATAGCCCTTTAACTCCTGTCTTCATTCTAAAAATAACAGTGTAATAAATTTTTAACTAAACGGAAAAGATCCGTCATTTAACATGTATTGCGAACTTATCCATAAAATTTGAACCCAACACCTGTACATTAAAACTGTCAAGTGATTTGAAAGGGAATTCTCATAAAGGTTTAATTACATCGCAACTCCCTGTATTTCTCTTCACTCGTCTCTTCTGCTGCTTTCCGCTGTGTCGCTAGCCACGCGAAGTTTACTTTTCTAAATTTTTCCATTGTTTAAGATGTCAGCTGAACAAAATAGCGCACGCACAGTGATAATATGCATTATCAAAAAATAAAATTATCTGTGGAATTTACCGTTATATGTGTTCTTCGAGTGTCATCTTGCTAACTACGCAGTAAAATCCTCAAGTTATGATGCAGTCCTCTCCAACGCCAATCCGTACAACTCTCTCCAAGTCATCGTATTACAATAATGTTCCAGTTGTCATCTTATCACACATACATATACATATAATTTATAAAAAATTATTTACATATATACAAATAATTTGTAATAAGATTATATATATGCATGTAAGACATAACAAAATATGGTAGCTGCTTTAAAAAATAATTGGCGATCTCAAAATTAACATTCTAAATTTGGTGCTCTCTCCCTAAATTCATCCTTTCTCCCAACTTCGAGATCATTCGGAATTAATGCAGATACCTTCTGCCCAATCAAATAATTGTAAACCAAAACTTTCTCTAATTCGAGCTGAAACTATGACCTTCCTCCCCTCTTCCTTTGAACTGCTGCTTTCTCTTTTCGCTTCTTCGCTTGCTTACTGACAGCTTGTCGCTCAGCCTCTGCTAGCTATTCTCTATTAATTAAAATGTAATTGCATATTTAAAAGTACGAGGAACGTTTAGCACCCCTGGTCTTCTGCAGTTATGTATTAAGAAATTTCGTCATTCAAGAATAAATTACGTTTAACTATCAAGCTGGTCGTGCTTCTAAAATTTCATCCGATCATCCATTACGCCATAATATCCAGCCATCTACACAGCAGTTTTTTCGGCCATGAATAAAGTTAATGGTTTTTCATCTTCCGCCAAAGTACAGTTGTTACATATATATATGTAAAACAAAAAAATATACGGTGGCTTTGTTCTACGCGAACAGGCAATCTCTAATTAACTTTCCGCAATTTCAAGATCTTCTCCCTAGACCAGTACTTTCCAGAAATCTCTCGCAGACTCCTGCTACACAAATGCTTTGCTCTGTCTCTTCGTTTTTCCTTTGTTAAAAATATTTATGACGTCAAGTTCTAAATTTACTAGTATTAATATTTAAATTGTTATCGAATATGTGATCTTCATGTGAAGAAAAACGAGCTGTCATTTTAACCAAATAAAGATGTGGAGTTCTTAAAGTGAAATTTTGTCTATTCAGTTCTGTAGGCTTTCCACTCGCAACAAAAAACATTCGAACTCTCGACTGCAAATATCATATATATATATAATTTATAATAAGATTATTTATTTATATATACATGTACGTTTGTTTACAAAACAGGAATACTTGGATACTTTATATATATTCTTGCGTGCGGACTGGTTCCTAATACATTGAATGCAGACAGATGCGATGATATATTGACAACATTTATTTTAGCAAAAGGAACACTTTACAATTCTGGAACTTTCCTCAAAAATAATCGTAGAGCTCTTCGTATGGTTTTCCCCCCAGCCGCCAAAAAATCTCTAGTATTTTCCATTTCTCTAAACTGCTGGAAGGCTTATAGAGTAAAGTGACATCTAGGGGCCGGATGCGGTTGCAGCTGCATATAGGGATCAACTACAGTTTTTCACTTATAGTATCATTAGTTATACAAGAACCGAACCAAAATGTCGCCAAGTTTGGCGACCTATGGCGATTTCTTTCCAAATTTGGCACTTAAAATTAGTCTCCAAAATCCTCGAGCGAGATAGAGATAGCCATTTACCTCAATGTTAATGAGACTTGCCCCTGTAATCTTATTTTTTAGCAGAGCAGCGACTCTTTAGATTTTCGTGTTACGTTATACAAAAGATGCTACAATTTTTAACGTAATTTCTATAACTATTTACCCCCCGTCCCCATATATACCGAAATTCGTAATATTTTGATGCTTTGGTGGTACGATGAGAGAACAGATTAGAGAAGGCGACAATTATTTTGCGTACATGTAATGAAGTTAGAATATGCTGAAGTACAGTTTGCGTAGTAGATGACTCAAACCCTGGAAACTGCAACCAGCTTGATAGTTAAAACATCATGTTATTTCTGGACGACTAAGTTCATAGTACATATCTTCTTCATTGCCACAGCACAGTGGGTGCAATCTAAACCTCCCCCCCCCAATATTATATCAAACAAATTACATTTTTAGACAACAGATGAAAACTGCCAAGAGATTAATTACATCCTTGAGTACCGAGAGCAGAGGCGAAAAGTGACTGCGTACTTTAGCAGGGCCTGTAAATAAAGCTCCGAATCCTTTGTTTGAATTGTAATCAGCGATTGGGCAAGAGCTTACAGCGTTGCGGATAACTGCAGAAGACTTTAATGACATCAGTGACGCAATACAGATTCTTTGAAGGGGCACGCAGGCAAATAAAGTCAGGAATTAATCAGAACGCTATTGCCAAATCAATTTAGTAATTTGTTGGTAATTATCTTTCACATTTTTATGTCTTACATATCCCCCTTCAAGAAGAAGACTTGGTGGCAGAAAAGCCTTTTAGAAAAAGCATTAGAGCGTTCTCAATGCAAAAGAAATTTTCTACAATGTATACAATATGTATGAAAAAACAAATGAATTGCTTCAAGTTAGCCTTTAGTGTTCTTTATGCCTCGTCATTTGTTAATGAACTTTCTTATATCTGAAACTAAGAAAACACATAAAAATGTTATTTGGAATAAATTTATGATACATATTAATAAAACTTCCTAGAAATCTGTAATTCTTTAACATTTTTAGGAGGGCTGTAATTTTTTAATAACTTCAATACTTGCGTTAGTGGGCTGCAAGGTGTGAACCTGGAATGGATAATTTCTGAATTGTTTTCAGAAATTCAGTTCTGAATAATTTTGTTTACATGTTTCGAAAGTTATAAAGTATTTCTCTCGCCTTCTTCGCATGCCTTCGTGGTGTAGTGGTCAGCATGCTCGACCTGTCAGCATGCTTCGTGGTGTAGTGGTCACCATGTTTCGATTCCCGGCGAGGGCGTTGCTCATTTTTCATCTCTCCTGCTACTAAATAACCTAATGTCTCTACAAAGTAACTTCAGAATATTGTTTTAAAATTTTATAAGGGCATGAAAAAGGGGGAGAAAGTTTTCTTTTATTAGGATATTAAAATTCCTCATACGTTACTAAATCATTAGATTTAAAATTTATAAGGTATTTCTTCCGCCTTCTTAGCATGCCTTCGTTGTGGTCAGCACACTCGGTGCGTAAGAGAGGTCCGAGATTCGAGTCCCACCGAGGGCATTGCTCATAATTCCTCTCTTCTGCTTTAAAAAAATACCTAATGTCTCCACAGTGGCGCCCGAATTAAAAGGTGGTGGATGATGATTCTTCACCACCAGGATTTGGCGATTTGGTCCCCTAATCACCAGTCGCCCTTTAAAAGGGGGAGTATATAAGGTATTTCTCCCGCCTTCTTAGCATGATTTAGTGGTGTAATGGTCAGCACACTCGGCGCGTATTCGAGAGGTCCGAGGTTTGAGTCCCGGCGAGGGTATTGCTCATATTTCCTTTCTCCTGCTTTCAGAGAATACCTAATGTCTCCATAAATTACTTGCTTTTAAATGGGTATCATATCTGTCATTGTTTGCAGTATGATAAGTATCATATATTTTCTAAGCAATTTTCCTAGCTTCTTCAACTGATTTTCGATTAAAGGATCATAAGGTAATTTTCCATACATTAAATAAGATGGTGGGAATTTTGTTACAGACTATGGTGTATTATTGTATTCTTCAGTAACCCGAGGTAACAATTCTGTCCATGCAGTATAACCTCGATAAGAATTTGATTTGCATTTTAAGCTAGTTATAGTGGTTTGATTAACTGTTTCTACTTTATCGTTAGTTTGCGGTTCATTAGTAGTTGTGAATAACTGGATAACATTATCGTCTCTTAAAAAATGCTTAAACTTTAAGGAAATAAAAGCAGTATTTCTATCACTTAAGCTTTACTTTGGGACCTGAATTTGAAAAATTTGTCTCAGACAATTTATGTATGTATCAGCTGTTACGCTTTCAAAAGCAAATGCCCGTATATAACGAGTAGTAGGATCTATAACAATTTGAATATACTTTTCTGTAGAATTATAATAATTTTAAACCATCAGCTGTATCCATAGATAATAGTTCAACTATAATTATATATTACCTGTATTATAGAATCAGAATGAATATATAATAGTTCAAAAGTTTCGCTTAAATTTGGTGATGCTTGCTTAAAATCAAGTTTCCTATTTTTCACTTTTCTTATTGTTCGTTATGAACTTGTCTTGCCGTTTAGTGCTGACAGCTTACATTGGCAATTCCGAAGAATTTATATAAGCGTAATAATGCTTGCTAATTAACTACTGTAGCCGGGAAGTGTGTCATTGGACCATTCCTGTATGTTACATATAAAATATGGAAGAAAATTACTAACATTTTCAATATAGTTATACAGTTCGAAGGTGTGTAAAATTAATGTTGGTAATTCTTAATACACGAAGGCTGCTTTCTTAACACTATTTTTTTTCCAAGAGGGATATATACACCAAATTATCGTCGACTCTAATACAAAGATTTCGTGCCAACACAGAGTAAAGCGACTGAGAAAAAAATCTGAGCAGATTACCCTCCAAACTTTGCTAAATTTTTCACTGATTTAAAGAAATTCAGAACAGACATCAAGTCTTCCAATCAATATTAAAATAAATGTAAAGTAAATAAAGATTGAAGGATTATTTATTTATTTATTCAGCTCCTGCTTTTGAAATGTAGAAACATATTATTTGCAACACATCCATTTTAATTAAACTAATAATATCTGATTGCGTTTTAAATTAAAAATCAAATCAATACCATACGAGTGAATCTGGAACTGTTTGCGATTTAATTTCTATTAGAAATACTCGTCACGGAACATTAACATGCACACAAGCGTTGCCACCCACCCTCTAAAAATATACAAATGTGGCGCACGAGAGAGAGTTATCTAAAAATAAACAATGAGTGGCAGGCGAAAAAGTATCTCTCCACCTTCTAAAATGCATGTTCCGCTAAAACATCCAAATCGGTAACAATACCTTTTGTTCACCATGCAAGATGACGATGGTCATCACAGCGTTACACAAGTTCTACCATGTTGCCAACAATGGCATCTATAAAGCACACCATTTTTAATCCGTCGCTGACATTGGACACCAAGGCCATGGAGGTCAAGGACCCAGTTATAACCGCACCCAAATAATACTCTTTCGGCTTTTTTACCTGGCTACAGATGGCTTCCGGTCTCCTGCATCACTTGTATAACTGATACGTCACTTCCTATTGCTGCCAGGAAGTGATAATTGTCAATGCTACTATGAGGTCGAGAATGAAATGGATGGAAGGAGATGACAACTTACATCGAACCATAATGAATATATAGTTACAGAGGAAGAGTGATAGATTAGTTCCCCTTCGGGGCCCTTTTTCCATCCAGTTATCGAACTGGCCACCAACGAAGACAGTGTGCTAGAAAACAGATGAGCAAAGCAAATTTATTTCGAATAATTTTTTGCTTAGAATGTATTCCTACTTATATTAAGGTCATATAACCTGACTGATCTTCAAAATATTCTACATCTGAAAACTATAGATATGTTCATTTGAAAACTTATTATTATAGATATTAAAATATTAATTATTATTAATATATTAGCTTATTATGCTTTAATTTATATAAGATATTGCTTCATGTTATATTTTTAAAGTGTATATTTCTATACTTCATACAAAAAGATTTAGTATACAGTATGTGAGTTTTATAGTATAACTTTCTATTCGTTTTATATCTAACGCTAGAAGTAAAAGATGTCTTTTCTAATACTAGATGAGAACATAAAGTTATTTTTAATCTTGATACATACTTCATTAATGGTTTTGAGGATGGTCTGCGGGCGCTTATATCAGAGTGCCTTCGAGTTTTATTCAAAATTTATGCCAGTGTGTGTTTGCATCTTTGTTCAACTTTAAACTGGAGCGTTTCCTTTCCAACTATGGTTTAATTGATAACACATTTTTTAAGTGTATAGATTATAATTAGGAATAATACACTCTTAAAAAGGATTGGTTTAGCAAAAGAAGAAATATATGTAAATGTATTGAGAGAAAGGTTAAGTATCAGATTTGTAACTGCAATTCTCGAATTCTGGCGAAAGAGCGAGTGAAGGATTTCGATGAATTTTGGGCATCATACAAGTAATCTCATATCCAGGTGTTTCCAGAAATTAAAAACTGACGAAACAAGATTTTAACAATAAAGATAATCGAGACTTTTACTGCGTGTTATAAAACTGCAAAAACAAAAGCTACTAGCATAGCAAATGGTACAGAATAATGTAAAAATTCATACAGCCTCCATTTTTTGTTGGCTTTTTGATGAAGATACTGCTAGCGTTAAAAATTATTTCTTAATGATAAATTAAATGCCTGTGGTTAAATACATTTAACTAAATGTCTTAAATCAATTTTATTTGGGTAAATTACAGATATTTACAACAATTAGTGCTTCATATGTAAGAAGTATTAGATAGCTTGAAATTTATTATAATTAAAAGAATTTACTAAATTTCTCTCGGAAATATTGAAAGTGATGTACACCTTGCCCAAACAAAAAGGGCCCATTCTACTAGGCCGACTGACGAAATTTAACTTGAGTTTTTATGACTTGAAAGCGCGACTTAGGATATAGTATATTAGATTTATATATGGCATTGTTCTAACATAGGTATTTAGATATAAAATAGGACTTTTTCTGAAATGATAGATCTATTTTTTTCATATTTAGATTCTACGGCTCAAATTATGTCAAAGTGCCAAGTTTTGTAAAAATTGCGCGAGTAATTTTAAAAAAATTAGCTCTCAAAATTTTACTTCTTCAATGGTAAAGGAATTTGCTATATATTTATTAATTCTTTCTCTTCTTTTTTTTTTAATTTAACGTACTTCATTCTTGTTTCACAGTTCGAAATTTAGGCTCAATCCAAATAAAATTCGCAGATATCTTCCGGTTTATTTTTTTTAATTTGTATTTTTTAGTAATTTTTATAATTTTTTCGAAACCGTTTTTGATATAAATAAAATAAATAAATAATATTCATTGAAAAATTTTATTATTAAATAATATTTAGTCCAAAGGGATGTAGTCCCGAAGGACTATTACTTTCGTTTGGGCGTTTTGCGTCGTATCACAAAAATGTTCGATTCACTTTTCAATTTAGTGCTTATGTTTCTTTGTTGGTAATTGAAGTTGCATTGGGTTGGCTATTAGAATTTTTGGAATTGTACTCTGTTGGTTATTGGGTCTGTACTGGATGGATTAATGGAATTGTATTGGGTTGACTATTGGAATTATATTGGGTTTGTTTTTGTGTTCGTATTGGGTTTAGTTTAATGTTTGTTTCGTTCGGCAAGTTATTATATTATTAAGCAAGATCCCTTTGGACGTAATATAAAATCTGAATCCTTTCAGATTTTTTTTATTTGTTATTTTCTATAAAGTTTTTATCATCACTTTAAAGTATATGTATTTCTGGGCATATCTGCAAACGATTAGAGTATTTTATTCAAAATTTTCAAAGATATACGTGAATTTATGCTTTGGTTATGAAATTTAGTATATTTGTTATAAACGACACCCCATGACTTCTTTGCACGGAATATTAAATTATACGCATTTTCCTCGCATTTCATGTAAACTTATTGGACTGAATTAAATCTACTTCGTCGATAGAGCATAAACGACAATAGAATAAATGCACTCTTTAAAATTCATTATATTTGTTTACCATAGCAACATTCTGGCGCTAGGTCACTTAACAGCGTTATATCTCATTCATTTTATAACACAGAATGCACAAAAATTATATCACCTTAAAAACTATCTAATCGTTGTCACATGTTCTATTCAAATACTATAATAAATCTAAAACGATATATGAAAAAAATTAAACAAACAAACAAACAAAAAAAAAAGAAACTTTTTTCGCAGACGATTCAGTATTTCTCATTCAATTAATTCAGTTCTCACTTAGCAACAAGGCAAAAATACATAAAAACTATTATCTCTATTAAAAATTATATCTCTAAAAACTATATCAGTATTAAAAATTACGAAGTAAATCTTAAACACTTATTGTAGTATTGTAATTGTAGTATCTTTTGTATAATGTAACATGAAATGCTTGAAAAAGCGAATCTCTGCCTGAGTAATAATGTTACAGGGGCAAATCTGTTTTACACCGAGGTTTTGGCGAGATATCACCAACCTGGCAATGTTTTAGTAACTAATTCTTGTAGCCAGATTCGGCGAGAAATCGCCAAACGTCACCAAACTTGGCGACATTTTGTTCCAGTCTCTGTAAAACTGTACTTTGTACTGTAACTGAATATCTGCAATAGATCCTTGTATGTAATTGCAACTTTATCCGACTTATATGTAACTTTATCCGTATATATCTTCCAGTAATTTCGAGAAATTGAAGGTGCTAGAGATTTCTAGGCGATTTTAGATTTTAGTTCAGAGTTAATTCAGAGTACTGAGATTTTCGAAAGAGCTTTTTCTTTTAGATGACCTTTGCATCGCGTTGTGTTTAACGTTCTTAGTAGTTTGAAGTGTAACTACTGATTGTGCTCTGTGGTATTCAGAAGAGCTGTACGAATACTTTTGTGAAAAACCTGCAGAATTCTAAATCGTTTCTTTGGAAAAATAAATTTTTTTATTAAACGATCACCTGTTCCGTGTGCATTCAATCCATTACGAGCCCGTACACACGCAACAATATAAATTAATGGCTTTGAAGATTTATTTCTCTTTCAATTATTTTCCCCCTTGATAATAATATTCTTTTAATAACTTTCCCCGTTTATGGAAGTAGGGTTAAATAAGAGAGAAAAATGTTCTTAAAATCCACAAAAAAATATATAAGTTTCTGTACCTAATTAAATGAAATTTATGTTTCTCTTAACTGTGCAACTGATTCGTATGATTCTAGAAGAATCCCACGAATTGAAATTACTTAGAAATAGATTAAAAACTTGAAAAATTAATGGCTAGATAAAATCTTTCGTAATAAATTAGGAGATCTTTGATTAATTTTTTTTGTTTCAATTTTATCGCAACGAGTAGGAAAACTTTTACTTTATTATTTAAAATGGGAGTTAAGTTTCATATTTTTAATGCGTATTGCGAATGCAAGCTAATTTCTCTTGGATAATCTTCCACAAAGCCATCCGACGCTTTAACCAAATACTCTTTCCACGTTTTGCAGATGGGAACGAAGCAGGAAAAATTACTCAGCGGCAGTTCTGGATTTTGTTTCGCTAGAAGCTTTGAATTTTCTTCATTTCATGTGATCCGAAATGATTTCACGCCGAATTCCATTTCAGTGGCCAGAAATGAATTCAGCTAAATTTCGAACACAAATTCGCTTTAGTTAAACGAATTTACAGATACGTCCAGACGAGTTTGACAGTTCCCAGATCATACCTGAGAAGAAGGCAAAAAGTACTTTCTTCAGTTCTTACCCATCAGACATTAACAATTTTAGAACCAGTATAATATATGCAAATTAAGCAGTCAAAAAATGAAGAATGCTTCTTCCTAAACTCACTACTACAATTTCTGCTGTCCCCCCAGTCACCTGAAAGGTGAATACTCCTCAGTCGACTTCCAGCTTCTATTTCCGGCAGGTGCTTATAAGAACAGAAGAAAGAAAAGAGAAAGAGAAATCCTTCTCTCTAGACTTTAATGTCTTTGTTACTTGTTTGACCTGCAAGCCAAGGGTCACTTGATCTCCATTTCTACTTGCTTGTTTGTTTATTTCCATCTATGATGTCTCTGCTTCTCCTTTTTTATGCTTCCGACTTACGGCGTCGAAATGAACGAACGCAGTCGACCTGTTAACGAAAACGCTTATTTAACGGTCTGTGGAATGCGTTGACTTTGTATGGAAAAAAGCAATCAATAGCGGGAGAGGTGAAAAGCATAGGGAAAAAAATAGTGGAGGAATTATTTGATTCCAATCAATTCTTCGGTCGGTCGTAAAATGACATTGAAAAAAATGAAGAGGGGAAAAACTTGCATTTCCTGTTCCTTTTTTTTCCCAACCTCCTTCGCTTTAGTATAGAATGAAATTAGAGAATGAATTTCGTGTTTAATTGGCCAATTAACAATGGGTTTTTAATCATAAAGATGGAAATCCGCAATTATTTAATACTTATGATTTCCCTTCTGTAAATTTTTTATGCACTTTTTTCGAGCATGAATAAATATAATATCGTACTCTCAGAAAACTTACTTCGCTTTAAACATTCTTTGATTGCTTTTTAACATAAGAAAAAAATAATGAATGTTTTAAGCAAAAATATATATTTCCCATCGATATAGCAATGAAATCTTATCACAAGTTTCCAAATAAAATCCGGTTGTGAAGCAAAGCCTTTATTTGAGATTAAAAGTTTCTGATGTGGGAGAACACATGTGTTTTGGCCCCTCAGTGATTGCGGTGATTTGTACCAGAGGGCCCACAGCACAAAGAGTTAGTTGCGTTGTAGAATGTAAAGCGAGCGGCATCGTATCTGCCAGGTGGCAGAAAACTAGTATGATGTATGAATTTACATGCCAGAAGGCATAACGCTTGTAAATATGCCAGGTGGCATACGGCTTGTAAATAAATTGTAAATAAATGTACAGTAAATTATCTTGGTCATTAAATAAAGGAACATGCAACAACAAGCCTCTGATCATTTGGATACGCACAACATGAATGCCTTGTACGGTCTATTAAATCATACATATTTTTACTGCACTTCATTTAAACTTAAAACCTCGAATTTCATTAGAGATGCAGTTTTCAATGAATCATCTGAGTTCTCACTTAGGCAAAGCAAAAATACACAAAAACTCAAAGCATCTCATTAAAACTTGTAAAATAAATTTGAAAAAAATATAACATAAAGCATCAAATACACGTTGAAAACAGTTAAAATTTTCTAAAATTAAAATGAAAGTTTCTGTGAGCAAAGAAGAAATTCGGCCAAAGGTAGGAAGACAAGATTTTTGGTGCACAAAATTTAAAGTGAACATTTGGTCCCCCTGGGAAAAAGATAGTGAAATTGGTGCCCAAACTAACTTAATTCACTGTTCTACTAAGAGTTTTAAATGTAAATAAATGCTTGCTTCGTTAGGCTTATCAATTAAATTTTTAAATTGTTGATAATTCTACAACTATTTCATGCAAATTAAATAAAGGCATAATAAACCAGATCAAAAGAACAACATAATCCAATTACAGCAAAAAATACACAAACCATATAAAACACAAACCATAGAAGATAAAAAAACTGAGCTCTTCGCGCTGAGTAACAGAGTGGGTATACATATATATATAAGTGTGTGTGTGTTTGGACAGAGCCGATTGCAATAAACGAGGAATTCTGCTTTATCCATTTTACAAACTGCTGGACGTACAATCAGCATTTTTCAGCATTGAATTTTGAATATGAATAATAAACATAAAGCTGAAAAAGTCGTTTTACTGAAGTATGTGTGCTGAAATAGCAAAAGAACATTTAATACCATTTCAGAAATTCTGGGAAATTCACTTCTAGCTCCGATACAGAATTCAGTCAAGGATTTTGGTGGAAACCCAAGTTTTAAAATTGAATTCAGCGATAACTCAACAAATTCTTTTTTGGCTTTATATCGCCGATGATCATCTCGTTCATGTGAATTGATGTAGTTTTTAGTCCAAAGGGATTTAGTCCCGAAGGACTATTACTTTCGTTTTGCGATTTTGCGTCGATTCACTCTGAATGCCCGTTTCACTTTTCAAATTGTTGCCACTAAATGTTATCGCTCTGCATTAAATTTTAAAAAATGAAAAATCTGCATAAATGTATGCATGTTTCTCGCATTGTGATAAAACCTAGAGCCATCGAATTTTGAATGACGTAATCCTACTGCGAATATGGGCATCTGGAAGCCCTAATTTTGAATTTGAAATTTGTTTTATTATCGATTTTATGTTTTGTAACATTTCAACGAATTTCTGATTAACAAACTAAATGATTTCAAAGCGAGCAATGGCAACACTACGACGGAAAAAAAACATTTTTATCTCCAGGGCACGAGACTTACGGAAATTCTAAAGATATGTTCATTTTAAAATGATTTTGAGATATTGATTTTGAACTGAATTTTATGGTTTAAGTACGTAGTACATGATATTTAATAAAAAAAGGTAGCACACGAAACGTTAAAAAAACGCGCCTTTGGACGTAATTTAAAATCTGAAATCTTTCAGATTTTTTTAAAATTTTTTTAAAAAGTCTCATTAACGTAATTTTTATTTATTTGAATGAAGTAAAGGAAGTACTGCAACGGAGAAAAATTTCGGGTGTCATTTTTCAATAGAAATATCCATTTTGCCCGCTTCCAAATCCATCTGCAAGATTTTTTTGCGTGACGTCTGTACGTACGGACAAAACGAAGGATCGTTTCTTCCAAAACGGACTTAAAGTGGTTTCAAAAGGAATTTTTCGTGACGTCTGTACGTACGTACGTAGGTACGTAGGTATTGTTTATAATTTGTACGTATGCGGATATGTATGTACTTACGTATGTATGTATCTAGCATGACTCAAAAACGATTATATGTAGAACTTGAAATTTGTGTATGAAACTGCTATAACATATATATTTGTGAACCTCCCTCTTTTTATTGCAATCAGGAAACAAAATACGAAAGCTGCATTAAAAATAATTGGCGACCTCAAAATTAATGATTCTACATTTGATGCTCTCCCCCTAAATTTATCTGTTCTCCCAAATTCGAGATCCTTCAAGTTATATAACAACTTGAGATTAACCAATCATAGCAGCGTACTTTCTGTACGCTGCTATGATTGGTTAATATTGGCTGCTATGGACTTAGTATAAATACTCTTGGCACAAAAAATTACGTCTCACGCCGATGATACGGCGCTGGCGGTGAGATCCCTAAGTCCGGCCATTGCAATTGCTAAACTTCAAGAAACAATTCCGCACATAGAGCATTGGTGCACCAAATGGCGAATCGCCATAAATGCAACTAAATCGCAATTACTCATTATTAGCAAGAAGAAGGCTAAAAAGTCCTTAAATGTCAGACTTACCCTTTTCTACGTAGAAGTCCCAATTGTAAAAAAGGCCAATTACCTAGGTGTGGTTTTTAATCACAAATTTACGTGGACTGATCACTTCAATCACATCCGAAACAAGACC